>CM066314.1:235513500-235818572 GCA_033807775.1 Saussurea involucrata
ATCCAAGGATCATCTCGGAGGCGTTCCGGAGATGTTTCCGGTGATTGAAGTGGAGGTGGCAAAGGATGAATTAGTTTCGGAACAATCATCAACCCTCGGCCAATCACCAATATAGCACCCGCATTGTTGGCCGTACCTGAATGGATGGACCGCAGTTTACCAACCAATTAAACCAAATATACCACAACCTATCAAAGTGTCATTGTCATACACACACACATACGTACAGAAAAATATCCAATCACGTGCAAAATCACATGCGATTTTACACTAAAGGTCAACACAAAGTCGCCGCCAAAGTTGCGGGAATCACATGTGATTTTAGTGTATAATCACATGCGATTCGACCGTTTATATGCTTTCTATTTATTATTCAATGAGATATTAATAGTAAAAGAGTAATTTATATTAGAAGAAAAAGAAATCATATATATTAGTATTATATTAAGAGTCTGATCAAATATTCAAATTAGAACTTAAAAAGGGTTTACAACTTCGTTTTAACTAAAGTCCATGACGTGTGTAAATCCATGAAACTGTGGGTGATGTGTTTATGTAAATCTGTAAAAGTGTAATATATCTAATGTTAAAAGTGTAAAATCACAAAAGCTAAACAAAATATAAAATTTTCAAAAATTAAAAATAAATGAAAAATGCCACGCCACAGCGCACCAGGGGTCACGCCTTACATAAACGCTACAGGTCTTACTGTAAATGCCGCGCCTTTTAGAACCCTGATATTTTCCGTATATAAATATTATACACTTCAATTTCTTTTTTTTACCACAAGCTAGAATAACAGCAGTTAAAATGTTTCTTACCACAATAGTTGGTTGCAGAGAAAAGGGTAATCAACTGTCCCTGCGCAAATCTTTCGAACCCATCCATTACGCATTCGTGCGCTCTTATAATCAGCTGAAGTTTGTTCTTTTTACAAAAATCGCTCACCCTGTCAGGCTGCAAGTAGTTTATAAAGATAAGTAAAATCCCGAGCAATGGCAAATCTAGGAATTTTGGTGACAGGACAAAATTCAAGTAAAACATAATATAACACTCCCTCCGTCCCAAAATAGGAATGTGTAATTATTACACTTTTTAACAAGCAAAAGGACAATTTTACCCCTAATCATAGAGATTTTCTCCATCTCATAATTAAGGGTAGAATGAGAAAGTAAACTTTTACTTCTATAAGTGGACACTTATTTTGGGGTAAACTAAAATAGTAATGTAAGACACTTATTTTGGGACGGAGGGAGTATATAATAAAAGTTAAATAAAAAAAGGTATAAAATGATAAGCAATTTACATTCTTCAGAAGAAATTGAGTTGGATTTGAACTAATATCTTTAATTCGGGGTCACGTTATTCTCACGGGGGCGAAGTTTTTATTTCGAAAACTCATGTGTGTGTGGGTTGGGGGGGGGGGGGGGGGGGTAACTGACCACCTCTCCCTTCAATGTAGATCGGCCAATGACCCATGGTACCGCGATGTTTTTATCAAAGGCGAACCTAAGAATTTTTTTCAAGGGGTGGCACCATTCGACTATAAGAAACGAAGTTATGGACTTTTTTTTTTCCGCACAATCATCATTGGTCTATTCAAGTCTTTTATCTTCAAAATTTTCAAAAACATAACAAACCAGAAATTAAAATCTAAAAACTAAGAAAATGATACTAACGGGATTAAAACCCCCGCCTGGAAGGGGGGAGAAAAGACTGTGCAAACCAACTCTGCCAAGAGAAACTAGTGTTATTAAAACAACTGGTTGGGTTGGGTTGAAAATCTCAACCCATTTAATGAAACAGGTTGGGTTGGGTTGAGAATTTCAACCAGACCCATTGCAACCCCTAGTGGCACCCAACCCAACAAAATAATACGGGGACACCTTTCACGACCCTATAAAATTTCATTACGGCGGAGGAACGGAGCGGTGGGCCGTGCTACCGTCTGCACCATAGTGGGTCCGCCCTTCGCTTTTTGTGAAGATACCTGTCTTCCGAAAAAGTTTTGAAGAAACAATTTTTTTTCCAAAAGTACCCATCTACATTAGCTACTAGTTCCTCTAAAAGTCTGCTATCTTAGTTTTTTACGCCTCTAAGAACTCCTATTGGACGGGTACATATTATTCCTGAGGTAAAGCATATTCGGACCATATAATCCATAATATATTAGTAAAATGCCATATAGAACACACAGATTAAACGAAAGTGTTGCATATTGCTATAGAAAAACTGTACGCATACCCCAAAAGTGACGAGACCAGGTCCCCTAGCATTTGGTCTCAAACCTTCCACACTATCATTTTCCGTGGGATCAGACCTGCCAAAAGAGGGAAAAAATGTCTAATAAAAGCCTCGGAAAGAAATGCAGTTCGTTTCCCACAAAAATAAGTGGAACAAAAATCAAGGAGATGGGACAAAGATAGGTAAATTACTAAACTACCCTTGTCAAATTAAAACCTTCCACATAATTCTATCACCCGCCTACCTCAGCCCCTGTCCAATCCTGTCCGCGTACCTAGGGGTGTAAACGAGTCGAGCTTTTAACGAACCACTCAAGCTCGAGCTCGAGCCGATCTCAAACACAAAATAAAGCTCGTTTAACTTAAACGAGTCGAGCTCGATAACACCAAAGTTCGACTCGGCTCGTTTGAAAGCTCGATTAAAATTTACGTCTAGCCAAGCCGAGCCATTCGAGTACACACTTTTTCGAGCCAAACATATTTATATGTTTACAAATTATATAATAAAAATATGAAAATCATCGAGCTAGAGTAAATAAACGAGTTAATCGATCACAAGTTCGAGCTCATAAGCGAGCATCGAGCTCGAGCTCAAACATTGAAAAAATACTCGAGCTCAAGCTCGAGCCGACTTGGAAAAAGTTAATCAAGCTCGAGCTCAAACATTGATAAAATATTCGAGCTCAAGATCGAGCCGACTTGGGAAAAGTTAATCAAGCTCGAGCCTGATATTAGTTTTTCAAGTCGAGCTCAAATAACCTGCTACTCGACACGACTCGGCTCGGCTCGTTTACAAAATGAACGGGAACTTACCATAGCAAATCCATCAACACTAGGGATCCGGCATCCATGGTGATGGGCCGTTCTATTTTCTCGATTTGTTCAACTAAATGTATCGACCTCCCTATGCCACCATGCATACATATAATTTTCTTCTCAATGAGTGCCGCAAGTGGAAGATGGTTAAACAGTTGATTGAACCGCGTCCATGCCCATATCCCATCATTCTCACCCTGTACACCATACAACATCCGTAAACTTTCACAATAAAAATGAGGAACACCCTGGTAACCGTTCATCTGGAAGGCATGCACATGTGCATACAAGTAATCTAAGCTGTTTTTTGGTTTTTATGCACGTGTGAATCATGCACGTATGCATGTTATAAATTACTCGTATGCACATGTGAATACCATCCAGATGAACGGTTACCAAGGGTTTTCCCTGAACCTGACCATATAATTATATATGTATACAAATGTTTTCAACTATTACTCAATGAGTCAATGATATTGAACAATTTAAGTTAGGATATATACTAATAACTAAAAAGTAAGACACTAAAAAGGTAAAAAATAAATAATTCATATATCGAGTTACAAAAACCGCGCAATAGGCCATGGCGTGAGACACGAGCCTTTTGAAACACCGTATAAAATTAAATATACTTCAAAAAAAAATATGACATGTAATACATACCATTCTTTCGATGCATTCAAGACGGAAACCAAAGAGTGCGTTTATATCAGCAGCCTCATGATTCCCGCGTATCAAGTGAACATTCTCGGGATACTGAATCTGAAGAAAAGAAAAAAAAAGGAGTCAAGCTTCAGTATCACATGGATTAGTACGTTAGGTTTGAGATAAAACTTGCCTTTAGAGCAAGAAGCAAAGTGATTGTCTCCAAACTATGTTGTCCTCGATCAACATAATCGCCAAGGAATAAATAGTCAATATACCTGAAAAAAAAAGAAAAAAAGGGTCGTTAAATTAACTGAAGCGCACTCAATACACTATTTTTTTGAAATGCTCAAGTAACATTTCAAAAAGCTCCAGGAGCTCTTTAGCACTTTCTTTTTTCAATTATTTCCCTTATATTTTTCCAATTAATTTTTCATGACGTCCTTTTAGGTTTACAATGTCATCTAGCTTATCAACTACTCCCTCAGACCCAAAATAAATATCCACAGTGAAAAAAGGCACAGTTTAAAAAATGTGTAATTATTACACTTTTTAATTAACTACTCCCTCCGTCCCAAAATAAGTGTCCACTTCCAAAAATAGATAACTACATTTCCAATTCTACCCCTAGTTAATGCACAAATTTTTAAGAGTTGATAAGATAGAAGAACTAATTAGGGGTAAATTTGTCATTCCGTTAACTAAACTGTGTGCCATTTCAATTGTGGACACTTATTTTGGGATGGAGGGAGTAAATGACAATTTTACCCTTAATGATAGAGAGAGAAATTTTCTCCAACAATTAAAGGTAAAACTGGAAAGTACACACTTACTTTTGAAGGTGGACACTCATTTAAATAAATGAAACAATATGCGATTAAGGGTCGTTTACCAAACGCTTACCCGGGTCCACGCTTAACGGTAAAATTCAAAGCTATCACTTACTTACCGGGTAAGATTTAAGTCTACCAAAACGGTATCGTATGTAACACTTTTCCGGTAAGCGCTAACCGTGGTAAGAGTCTTTGTCATCTCTTACCGAGTAATACTCTCGGTCCTTGCCTTAGCTCTTACCGGGTAAGATTTTTGGTGCTTGTCATATTCATCCGGTAAGGTAATGTGACTTGGTAAGCGCTTACCCGGGTAAGCATTTGGTAAACGGCCCCTAAGAGTATATAATAACTTGTAATATATATATATATATATATATATATGCATACGTTATGTCTCCAGCCGTGGAAGGGTATCCATATTCATCAAACAGCCGCATCAGATCACCAAACTGACCATGTAGATCACCAAACACTTTTATGGGAGCTTTCAACTGAAGTACTGTAGTCTCATGCAAAAAGATCTGTTCAGCCGCATAACAAAGCTCTCCCACCTCATAAGAATCAAGGAAGAACCTCCGGTTAGCAGGAGGTTTCCAGTTCCGAGGCCTAAGCAAAGTAGATATAACCTGCAAATAATACAAGTATAATCTTATCTTTTTTGACCTTTCACCACCATAAATAACAAAAAGATAAGAAAAAGATAAGCATGATATATATAGGCGAAGGATTGTGTGAGAAGTTGAAGTTAACGTGAGAAATGCATCTGAACCGTTGATCACTTTTAATCAAATGCCCTCCCATGAATAGCGTCTTAGAAAGGAATTGATCCGGTACATCTCGATGTATCTTAGCACGAGGCATCTCATCCTAATGTGCGTCAATTTCTCATCCCACGGTTGATAACCACTTCTCATGCTTCTCACGTTAACCTCAACTTCTCACCAAAAACCAACCTTATATAATATATATAGTAGTAACATTTATAAAATCTTCCCAATCTACACAGACAGATTAATCCACACACACAACTTTATCCATACAGGACTTAATGGAAAACCGATTAAACAACCCCTTAACGGACTTATTGCTTAATTATTTAAGCTATACAAATATGTTTGATTATGATTTAAGGCGAAGGATCGTGTGAGAACTGAGAAGTTGAGGTTAACGTGAGAAGTGGATCTGAACCATTGATCGTGTGAGAACTGAGAAATTGCGGCTTAGAAGGGAATTGACCCGGTGTGCATCTTATCTTGGTGCATCTCATCCTAATGTGCATCCATTTCTCATCCAACGGAACCCTTCTCACGTTAACCTCAACTTCTCACCGAAACCCAACCCTAGGGGGTGTTTGTTTTTAACTTAATGAACTTAAAGGGTGGTTAGCTTAATTGGTTAAGTTATATAAAGGTGTTTGATTTTAACTTAATACTATGAGATTGACTTAACATGTTAAGTTAGCTTATCCTATTTTAATGCATCTAAGTTAGAATTATTTCCAAATTTACCCTTGTCCTACAATTTTTAATCACACGGCTCATTAAAACATAAATAGTTTACCAACATGCATAAATTAAAAGAAAATTGTAATGAAACAATAACACTTTACTGTTTTAAATATATTTTAAGTGATTTAAGTGTTGTATTATGAACTCATTGAATTCATATTTTTTATGTTATTATAAATAATTCGTAATTCTGTCATTTTTAAATACTTATCAAAGAATTTATTTTCATTCAACACTTATGTAGACATATGGTTAAAATGGTATTTTTTGTTGTTCTGACTATTTATTCAGGACAAAAATAAACAATTTATCTTAATTTATCCGGACAGATTAATGTTTAAAGACAACTTAATAGGTTCAAAACTTAATGATAAAAAAATCAAACGGCCCCTTAGGCTATGTTTGGCAAACTAGCTATAAGCTAGTTTTTGGCTAATAAATTAGCTATTAGCGGATAAACTTACTCATAAACTAGTCATGTTTGGTAAAAAACTATATGACAACGTAAAATTACCTAAAAGGACATGTTGACATAAATAATTGGAAAAATATAAGGGGTAATATTGGAAAATCTTACTTTCTTATGCAATCCTTGTGGTGACTTTTGCCTTGTAAACCTTTTGGCTGGATATGATAAGTCGTTTTGCAAAGGAATCATTCGCCTACTCTCGTTTTCAAATTGATCCAAGGACAATTGCCTTACCAATCCACCAAGGTTACCTACAGCCTCTTTAGCAACCACAACCTGCATTATATTAACATCATATTTCTTTACCCCTAGAGAAGAATATAATATAATATAAATATAATACACAAATCTTTGAGCATATCCCCAATAGATACTCCAAAATGGAGAAAATGGAGATTTTGGAGTTTTAATCTCTCTTTTTTTGCTCAATAGTTTCTCAGAAATGGAGAAAATACGAGAGAGAGGATAAAAATCTCCAAATTAGAGAACTCTCGAATTAAATACCGAAGAGAAATGATTACTATTCTCAACAATAAGGGTGCGTTTGGTATCCGGACAGAACAAAACAGTTGTTCGGCGTTTGGTAAGACAGAATTAGACAAGATAGATAAAATGACCAATTTACCCCTAATGAGTAGTTTATATATTTTGATTAATTTATGTAATTTATTAAATTATAATAAAATAAATATTTTTTATAACAGAATATATCATTAGAAATTTTTCGTCAAAAAGATTAAAATGACACCTAAATAAAATGTTTACATAGTTTCCGATTTTCCTTTTATATCTTTTATATATTTTTATTATTAATATTTAATAAACTACATAAACCAAAATATAAAAACAATATAAAATAAATATATTGAGGATAGTAAACTGAAAGTTTAAATAGCATAAAATATAATAAAAAAAAGTTAAATAAAATGAATAAAATGTAAAGAAGGATGCCTATTTAATGTTTTAGAAGAGAATTAGGTTTTATTTTGAGGTTATATTGATAAAATATAGGTTTGTTCCATGAGTAGGGGGTGGAACACTTTGTTCCACTCTGAACTTGTCTGTTCCACATAAAGTCTTGCCAAACGTGAAACAATGATCCCTGTTATGTCATGTGTACCAAAAGCAGTCTAAAGTTGAATGTATTATCATTTAATATATAGTTCATTTGAAAATTTATTGGGATATCAAATCAATTAAATATTTTAATAATATATAATTAATGTTGAAATCTCCAAAATGCAGAAACTGTTGGAGTTGAATATAATTCTAACTATTTTTTTGGAGATTCTAACTTTTAGCTTCTTCGTTTTTTGAAAAACTATAGAAATTCTGTTAGATAAAGACAAGAGAGCATACAGCTCTTGGGTGAAGTCGAACATCTCCCTCTGCATCACTACCCTCCGAATTCGTATCTGCAGCTTGTGAGTTATCATCTGCAACAGACGTTTCTTCAGCAGCATGTGCCTGCGCAGCCTGCCAGACAGCACTAGCAGCCTCAGCTTCAGCCGCAGAAGCTTCAACCAGCCTGTCCATAGATTCTTTGTCCATGCTGGCAAACACAAAAACGAGCTTCAGATAAGCAGAGCAAGGGGGTGTTTACTTACAGCTTAATGAGGTTAATGGTCTGGGAGGCTTATTCACTCAGCCATACATGAGTGTTTATTTACGGCTTAATCGTTTAGCCATTAAGCTAAAATGGCTATATGGAATAAGCCAGGACTCCTCACTTGTCCTCGTTAAGCCACTCTAAACAAATCAATACCAGAAAGACCTAGAACTAATCCAACCCTCTCTCTTTGCCTCCCACAAACCCATTGGTCTCCAGTCCCTCAATACAAACAGATTTATCCAGACAGACAAATTGACACATACAAGGCTTAACGCTAAAAAAAGAAGTAAACATCCCCGAAGTAGTGGGACCAAAAGGGAAAACAAGCCTAACCTTAAAGATGAGGGACTCTGAGGCCCATCATCGGGAGATATAGGGTCAAATGGACTCAAATTATTTGACCTCGGACTGGCCACATTCGAGGCCCTCTCCGGCGTCGCTACAGGAGAATTCACATCGGACTGAAAAGGCGAGTTCTCTGCGATAAGAAAATCACCTAACAAAATCTCTGCACCAGATAAAAACAAATAATATTATGCACCATTACAACGTGATGGGACAAAAAATTGAAATTCAAAAAACATTCGGATATAGTGGCATAACCTTACCCCCCCCCCCAAAGACCATCATAGATATAGAGTAAAGTTCACTTTTCGTCCCTGACGTTTATCCATTTCAACGGTTTTCGTCCCTCACCTTTATTTCAACATATTTGTCCCTCGCGTTTGTCAATTCACAACAGATTCCGTCACTCATCTTACAGGTCGTTAAATTTTTCTGTTAAGTCCAGTTCAGTGAGGGGTATTTCAGTCATTTTACCTCGTTTCTTAGTTTTTCTTGTTTTCACAAAAAACATCAAACTTTGGGGACCTTTTGTGTAATTAACTATAATATATATAGTTAGTTAGTTGACGATTTTGATTAACCGTTACACTTACACATAATAATAAAGGCAAAAAAAAGATATGGGTATTCAATTTAGTGGCATAACCTTACCCCCTCTAAGACCACCATAGATATATAAACGAACACCGACAGATGAAGCAGCATGCCGACAACGACGCATAAGCTCCAAAGAAGGATCGTCTGTCTGCCCCTTGCGTGGAGCGGTCACTAAGCCATGTCTATCCAGCCAAACCCCAGCAGCTGTATCCAAAACTGTAAAATCGCATTGCAAAGATTTTTAACTTTTCATCTGGTTAAATACAATTGAAAGTTACAAATTTATACAATTTATATTAACCTGCAACAGCTGCTTCACCGTCTACTGCCCGACCTCCCCTGACAACCCCTCCTGTAACATGCAATCGAGCCCCAACAAAAACCTGATGACCAGCAGATGAACTGATAGTAACTTATACACATCATCAATCCGGATAATTAAAAATAAACCCCTCCAGTTATATATATGTATATATATATGAATCTTCAAATGGATTTTTTCAATGATTCACATATGAATCTTCCCTTAACCTTCACTTCTTACCTTCTTATTTGAACCGGCCCCTATATGTATAGAGGGAGGTTTAGGGGAAAAAACCCCAAAAAACGAGACCAGAGACAAGTAGAATGGTCATGAGGAAATAAAGTTGAATTATAAAGAATAGTTTAAAAACTGAGGAACACCCTAGTAAGCATTCATCTGGACAGTATGCTAATGTGCATATAAGTAACCATTCATCTGGATGGTATGTTCTAGTTTTTCATTTTTCTGCGGTTTTCCCCTGAACCTGACCCTATATATATATATATATATAGAGAGAGAGAGAGAGAGATGTGGTTCAAGTGAAGTCCTATTACTTACCGATGCATGTTGGTACCTTGATGACGGTGAAACTCCAGGTGCAAGAGTCCATTCCCATTGGCCATTCCTATGCATCAGCAGTCCATAAGCATCTGCTAACGGCTGCAGATACACATATACAACCAAGACTATCAGCAATATTAATATTACGTTAAGACTACATGATAATGACAGCACATACCGTGCCAGAGGTGTCTCTTCCACCACAAAGCAAAAACATACCATCTGACCGGGCACTAGCTGTTGCATACCTGCAAATAAACAAAATGCTAATTCAAGATCTGAAAGCATGTTTCTAATGTCAAGAAATGGCAAAAAAGGGTTTTCACATTTCAGTTTCTGAAGCTGCATTTGGTCTTTTTAGGCCCAGATAGCATGGCAATGTCCCTAAAATCTTGAACTAATGGGGTGAACAAAAATACAGTCCCATTTAAGCTCAGAAAATGAGCTTCTGATCTTGTATATGCATATGTAAAGAAATAAGACGTGAAACATAAAAATGGCAATACAGATTTTTCCATATACCTAGAATTTCCGTTATTGACATAGTTTAAAATCTCAATACCATAAAAGAAAATCAAAATATTGCCTAGAAGGCCGTTCAAGACTATATTTAAGCTGCTGTTCGAAAGCATGAAAGACTTTTAGAGGATCAAATAGATTCATGTGGTTTAACACAAGGTATATCATATATGTTATAAAACAAGTTTAATGAAGGTAACAAAGAAATAAAGCAATACCATAGAACTCACAGCACAAATGCCATTATAAAGTGACAATTATGTACTTAAAATTATACATCCACTTACATTCTAGCAGAAGGTTTATCACCTTCTGGATTAAGCCTCTGCCATGCATACGGCTTTTGAGCAGTATCCAAAGCCCAAGCATCTGACAGTACTCTCTTTCCTAAAGAAAAACACAGATGCTATCATTAGTAGGAATTGATCCGGTGCATCTCATCCTAATGTACATCCATTTCTCATCCAACGGTTGATAACCACTTCTCACGTTAACCTCAACTTCTCACCGGAACCCAACCCTATATATATATATATATAATTCTAAGAATATTATATTAACCGCTATTGTTGGACCAATATACCACCGACATAACCACTATTTCAAATATTAGTCCCAACCGATATTTTGTATTTTGACCGCTGTAACAGCATAGCCGGTGTATGGTGAAGAAGTCAAGATTCGAGAGATTTAGCAAGTATATATATTGTCATCTTCCAAATGCAAGAAAGCAAACCAGAAACACACTCACCGTCATTGCCACTAACAGTAACAAGGTATCGTTGTGCAACCAAGTCCATGACATGCCCATAACGAGGGCCAGGGCCCTGTCCTTGAACAACCACTCTGCACTCCCGAAAACAAGAAACCAAGTCAACACTTAAAAGAAATGGTAGTAAGCATCAGAATTCAGAAAATATATATGTATATATATATATCACAAATGACACTTCAAAGACAAGGTTACCGGTGCCATTTGTATTTGTCATTACTCATATCAAGCACATAAAGATCATCTGTTGAATGCCCAGCAGGACCTATGCCACCCTAGTGATGCAGCATCAATTCATCATAAATCATTATAAAAAATTACCAAAATAAAAACACCCAATTTTCTAACTGGGTCAGGTTCCGGTGAGAAGTTGAGGTTAGCGTGAGAAGTGGTTATCAACCGTTGGATGAGAAATGGATGCACATTAGGATGAGATGCACCGGATCAATTCCCTTCTAAGGCGCAATTCATGGGAGGGCATTTGATTAAAAGTGATCAACGGTTCAGATCCACTTCTCACATTAACCTCAACTTCTCACACGATCCTTCGTCTTTTCTAATTTAGTTCCTAACTATACTCTTCGATTACCTGAAATACAACCATTGTTCCAACAGCAGCAGCGGCATGAGCAGCCCTTGGTGAAGGTGGTTCTCCCGCTGGTCGAATTCTGAATTATTCTCACAATTAAGCATTTGATTCGTAAGCAAATAAGATAGTTAGGGGTTGTTTGTCAGTTTCTGAATGGTTTGGTACAGAATGCTTAAGTGGTCAGAATGATTAAGAGACTCTTATGATATGGTACAAAATGTAATATGGTTGTTTGGTAATTGTTCAAAATGAAATTAGGGGGCAGAATGGTTAAGAGAGACCCAAGATACAAAATCATTCAGAGAGTTTTAGAGCCATTAAGAGGCAAAGAATCACCTGATAATTCATAGGTTTCATAGGTTGCCTCTTAATGGAACTATTAAGAGGTAAACAAACAGCCCCTTAATTACAAGAACTACTTATTAGAACTACCTGGTCCATTTCCTGGTAAGAACATCGTATGAATGAACCGAGTTTGTCACACCAGCTAACCCTAAAATTGTAAAATTAACAACAATTTCATCAACTCGCAGAGCTATTAAAAATAGAATCAAATCATGTAAGAACTAAGAACAGGTTTTAAAAAATTACGGATGCCGGGGATTGGGGCGGCGGCGCCACCCTCGATGGCAGTGGCGCCACCGAACAAGATGAGCCGAGGGCCTTGAGTTTTGGTCTGTGCGACGGCAGTTAGAGTGTGGGCACACCGAGGGCCAGGGGCGTCATCTTCTGTATCCCAATACGTCTCTAATGGATGATAGCTAGGAGCAGGTTGTAACCAAGGCTTTGAACCCATCAAAACCCCCAATTCTAATGAAGCCCAAAACCACTTCCAATAAGTAGAAAACCAACAACAAAAAAGTTAGAAAGAAGTGAATCTCAATCAAGAATGGGAATCGAAAAAGGGATTGGAGCAAAACCCCCCAATTCTAAATCCCTGTACTAATAAGTTGACAAAAGAAGAGAGAAATTGACGATTGAAATCATGTGCTGATTTTGAATAGAACCCCAAGAGATGGATGCATCAGGGGAAAGAGGGAAGAACGAAGTAACAAGTGGGCCAGCAAAGACACGACTGACTGCGATACAAACAATCTGGAAAGTGATCAATTAAAAGTGAAACAAAACAAATAATAAGAGAATTCTTTATTGACATAATATTAACTACTACTATTAATTAATTAATTAATTAATTACTTTTTTTCCTTTGAAATTTGTATTTTTTTTAAGTTAGAATTTAAATAATCAATTTTTGTGCTTATTGTGGTATTAAAAGTTAAAAATATATTTGATACAAGGAAAATTCGAAAAGGTTTTCACAAATAATTGGGAAAAAAGATAAACGAGCTCGAAAGAGACTCAGAATTTGGCGTCGGAAAAGAAGCAAACGTAAAGCTCCAAATATAAGGAGAATTGCGATAGAGATTGAAAAACAAATTAAGAATCGAAAGTCAAGTCGGAGGAATCGGAAAACGGAGCGGCGCGGGAAACGGCGCCACCATCCGCGCAGGAAACTGTTTGGTGGCGCATGCGGTTTCTTCGACGGGTTCACTCACGGTCAGAACCACGCCACATGCAAGCCATCCGCGTTGACTACCCTATTCCAAAGCGTTTCAAATACCTTTTATTAATTCCTCTCCTAAGTCGTATTATTTTATTTACTTTTCTAGATAGATTAGGATTAGTCTTATTTTTCATAGTTATCTTTTCCCTAATTTAGATTATAAATAGAACTATTAGGTTTAATTGTTTTTCAAGTTTTAGTTCAATTATTCAATAAATTTTACGTTTTTAAGAGTTTTCTTTTAGTTTTTCGAGTATTATGTTTCATAATCTCGTTATCAAAAAAGATTTAAATGCTTGTCGATCTTTTCCGCAAATTTCCTCATATTTGAAGATAATCTTCAAATTTGAAGAAAAAATTTAAAACTTACATTCTAAGAAAAAGACATAATATTTAAACTTTTTCAAACAAAAACTGAAATAATATAATTAGAAAAAAATAATATATTAATTATTTTAATAATATAAACATTTCTATAATCTTTAAAATAAAATAATTATAGTAGTTAGAAATATATATATTTTTTTTAAATTGCTCTCATAAAATCCTCATTAAAATGTTCTCTATGGGTTATTGTGAAACGTGAACCAGGAAGTCAAAATGTCGAGTTTGTGGCACATTTATCGCATTAGATTAGGGCCCAATAGGCAAGGCCCACAAGAATCTTTATCTTTTAAAAAACCAAAAATCAATAGCATTCAATAACCAAATAAAAAATGTTAGAGCATCTCCAACAGCTTCCTCATTTTGAAGAAAATGTGGATTTTAGAACACAAATAAGCTCCAACAGCTTCTCCAAAAGTTTCCCAAAAATGGGGATAATAGGATTTTCCCCAAAATTTTCTCCAAATATGGAGAATACTCCAAATATGATTACCAAGTGTTTTTCCAAATATGGGGAATCTGTTGGAGATGGGTGTACTTTTTTTTGGGGATTTTGACTTTTGCTTCTCCATTTTGGAAATTTTTTTGGGAAGCTGTTGGAGATGCTCTTAGAATATCAATTCAAATCAAAGAAAATATAATTTTGGATGAAATTTTTGTTCCAATAGATTACAGAAATAGTAAAAAAAAATGGAGAAATAATGTTGAATTTCCTGTATTTTGGAACTTTCTAATTAACAATATAATTAATATAAGGGAATTGGGTTATGAGGATAACAAAAATTATGGGGATAAAGATAAAAAGATCACCGTTCTTGAATGAATCTTAGAAATAGACATAGATAAACGCAATCCGAAGGTGGTTGTGATATCAATAATGATCAAGGGCCAAAATTCATTTCTTACTTTTTCACCTTAACTTCTTTTTTCCTCACACAATCTTTCATCTAAGGCTATGTTTGTCAAACTAGCTGATAAGTCAGCTGGTGAAAAGGTCACGTTTGGCAAAAGTATCTTATAAACATGTAAAATGACCAAAAAGAGCATCTTCAAATAATTATCAATTACAAATTTAATTGTTAATTAAAACAAATTTATAACAATATAATATGTTAATTAATACAACCAATGTAATAAAGAAAAATTAAATAATATAATATGTTAATTTAAAAAAATTTAGAATTTATTATTACATATATACTATAAATTTTGAATTTGTTAAAGCACGTTTTAGAAAAAAAATATTAATTTATGATTTTAAATAATCGTTACATACAATATGAAAATAATCAAATAATAATTAAAAAATAATACTAATTAATAATTAAAATATATTCATTAATATTAAAAAATAATTTATACGATTAACAATAATACTAAATAATTAAAATTTAATATCAATGTATAATTAAAATTTAATTTATTAATTTTCAGTTAGTATTAATTAATATTTATTAATTAATTATAATTAAATTTAAAAAATTAATATTTATTAATAATAAAAGTTTAGAATATTCACAAAAAGCTACTGAAACGCTACTCCAAATAGCGTTTCAAAAAACAAGCTTATAAGCTAGCTTATGGTCATTCAAACATGTACACAAAAAAAAAACTAGCTTATAAGCTAGCTTTTTTTTTGCTAAACAATGCCTAATACATGAACTGTAAAAATAAATATCTATTGTAATTATGGAACGTTTATTGACAGTTTAATAAGACGAGTTTGATTGACTTTCCATTAGGTCATGTATGGATAAAGTTGTATGTGTGGATTAACCTGTCTGTATAGATCATAAAGATGAAATCCACTAGACAAAAGCACCAACTGAAAGATGAAATTGAAGCATAAAGATGGAAGGATGAAATATTAAGCAACATTTCAACAGTTACGGCAAAATTAAGATTTCCTTTTATGAGCATATAAATAACTCGCTGCAACAGCACCAAGATTGGAGGTCGACTTTCACTGATCAGTGCGTGATGCGATTTGATTTAAAAATGAGAGACTTCATCGGCGATTAGGAGAGCAAGATATACCTTAAAGCGGCCGATATTAAGGAGACGGTCGTGGGGAAGATGAGAAAGAGATGCTTAAGATGGTGTACGCTCCGTTATTATCTTAAAACTTTCAAAACAGCTGTAATAGAATTTTAATAGGATAGTATAGAAAAGCTAAATCAAATCATTAATCGAATACAATCTATTTACATTCAAAAATATTACCTCACATCCATTCCAACGATCACGGTTGTGTTCCTCTGGTAACCAAAACCCACAACTTACTACAAACCCTCGTTCACAGCAAACACACACACACACACATATATATATATATAATAGAAATCGAAACTGCAAACATATATATAGATGAAATATCAAAACAACAAACATATATGCATAAATCAAAATCACATCAAAATCAGATGAATCAAAATCAACTTATGCTTTTACTTGCATCAAACACAGTCGATCGATGATACCCCATTTCTTTAAACATTTATAACATAAATGTTGTTTTCAACACTAATATGCTTGGAAATACTATGATTTCATTGCAATACATGAATAAGGGCATGTTTGTCAGTTGCTGAATGATTTAGTGCATAATAATTAAGAGGTCAAAATGTTAAGTGGCTTTTGTGATATAGTGCAAAATGAAATTTGATTGTTTGGTATTTTTTTTAGATTGAAATCAGGGTGCTGAATGGTTAAGAGTGGCCCAAGATGCTAAATAATTAGGAGGCATACTTTTTTTTGCCAAACAAGATTAACCTCTGAACGATTCAGAGGTAGCCTCTTAATGAAGCTATTAAAAGGTAAACAAACAGCCTCTAAGAGCATCTCCAATCATACACCAAAATCAAGTTTTTGCCGGTTAAATGGATCCAACCATACGGCAAAAGAAAATGCCGGCCGTTCAATAGATACGGCATATTTGCCGTGTGTTTTCACACGCCAAATTGGGTGGGACCTCTCCACTATCGCCTAAATATTACTATTTAATGTATATTTTATTATTATTAAAAATAGTTAATAGTAAATAAAATATATTATTTTAATGTGGTGTTTATAAATTTGGTGTTTTTTAGTATAGTTGGAGTTGATGGTTTTTCTTTGGTGTTGGTCCACCAAAATTAGTGTTTTTGGTGTTTTTTTGACAAGGTTGGAGATGCTCTAAGTAATTAAATCTGTTAAACAGTGAACTAACAAATTCCAAAAAAAACACTTTCAATTTCACTAGAAATCACAACAAAAGGAAAACAATTTCACATGAATATTAACAAGAAAAACGAGTAGTAAGAACATTAAAAACCTACTTAAATTTCAGTGTTCATACTAAACCCTAAAATTCTTGAGAAGCAGATCCAATTTCATCCTTGCCTTTACCCTTTTTGCTTGGAAGCAGATTTTGATGAATCTTCGGCAACACTCCACCGTTAGCAATCGTCACTCTTCCCAACAACTTGCTTAATTCCTCATCGTTCCTTACGGCCAATTGAATGTGTCTCGGAGTGATCCTGTTCTTCTTGTTATCCCTTGCAGCGTTTCCAGCAAGCTCCAAAACCTAAATCATTTACAAAAATCAATAACGATGAAAGCTGAAAAAATGAAATCTAGATCGATTTGCTTTTGAAACAGGAAGATTCCCTAAATAATTTACAAAAATCAATAACATTGAACGATGAAAAAAATGAAATCGAAGATCTAATTGCTTACAAAAAATCTAAATCATTGACAAAAATCTAAATCATTTACAAAAATCAATAAGACTGAACGATGAGAAAATTGAAAATCTAGATCGAATTGCTTTTGAAACAGGAAGATTAGGTTATCGAGATACGTACCTCGGCGGCGAGATATTCGAGAACGGCGGAAAGGTACACCGGACTACCAGATCCGACGCGTTTTGCATATCGGCCGGCTTTAAGGTACCGTGAAATTCTGCCGACCGGAAACTGGAGACCGGCTTTCGAAGATCTGGAGACGGATTTGGTGGATTTCGGTTTGCCTCTTCCACCGACGGATTTTGTTGCTTTTACTGAATCCATTGTTGCTTTGAGTTTGAGTTTGAGTTTGAGTTTGTGTTTTTTCTAGGGTTTGGTGATTTGAATTTAGACAGTTGAGGGATGTGATTTGAAACGAAACCGGGAACGTGGTTTTATATTGTGAGGGGGAAAGCGAAGGTAAAACTGTGATTGGTGGGTTTGGAGTGTCTCGGATTGCCAACGTGGCAGGTTATTGTAATTCTTTGTCCACTTGGATTGGCAACGTGGATACATGATTTGTTTTTGGAGTAAATTACGTTTTTAGTCCTTATGGTTTGTATAAATTTGCGATTTTTGTGTCGTTTAGAAATTGTTGTTTTCTATTTGTATTGTTTGTAATTAGTTATGTACCCGTGTAATGCAGCAGGATGTAAAAGTTCTCCTAACTAAACCAAAGCAACCTAACCACTGTGTATAACTCTTAATTATACTAATTTTGCATTAAAAATCATTAATTTTTTTTTCTTTTTTCTTCTTTGTGATCCAATATTTTTTCACCTTGCCAATACTTTTTGAGTTATCATGTTTTTTATGATATAAAGAACCCACATTCTTCTCGGCTATGTGACCATAAGCATCAGGAAGCTTCTGTTCTTTACAAGGAAATATTATCAGTTGCCATTCCCTTCATTGGGATTTCTGTTATGAGTCCTCAAACACAGGTATCATTGATGTGATGATTTGCTACAAGTTAAGGGCAATTCATTCATTTTACCGTTCTTGGAGTGATAAAGTCTCCCCATTTGTAAGAATTGCTTTTCGCGTGTGCAAGGAACATAGTGACTTTGGACAACAATAGATTAGAATTAAAGATGATAGCTTGAGGGTCAAAGGCAAACGTATGAGGCAGTTTGTATCTGACAGCTAGTTCGAGCTTGTGTTCGTTTTGGGTGCAGAAAAATGGAGGAACAAAAATATAGAGTATTGCTTTCATTTGAGTATATATATTTAAGGTGGGTGCTGTTGAGAAGCCATTCCCCCCTTCGTAAGAACCAGTTTTTTTTGTTGTTCAAAATGCTTCCTCTTCATTCATATACATGGTCGTTCTTGATATTTTGAAGGCCTTGTACGAAAAACTAGATGAGTCCTTAATTTTTATTTAAGTTATTTATTAAATTATTTTTACTACACGTCAATGTTCCCGTGTAATGCACAGATGGATCTCCTCATGCATAGGTGATGTTCCCATAGTCAACTCCACCGATACATCTTCCATTCCCTCAAATCCTTCCCCATCAAGTAACCAGACTGGGTCACCATTCATAACTCCCACCGAATTTGACCATCCCATCGAAATGCTCTCTCCCACCGAAATTCCTTCTTCAACCATCACCTCGATCCCCTCTCCTCCATGCTTTTACATACAACCCAAAGACGAGCAAAATGCTCATTGGGAAGTTTTGGTTAACTTGTGTTTACGACCCGTCAAACGAAGCTATACATGCCTCCATTCTCACTGACGACGAAGGTGATCACGACCTTACTTTTGGGGTCGATGATGTTCGCCTAGCTCTCAAGATCCAAGCCTTTTCTCAATATGATGACTTATATGTGGACAACATACATGAAGATGTTGTTCAAACGATTGGTTACGTTCTTGACGATTCGTCCAAAAGCTCCAAAGGTCCCGGTACTCTCCTTCGCAGCAAAATGGGAGGAGTGTGGAATTTCTTCTTTGCCCATGTCATTCACTGCCTCTCTCGTAAAACCAGTGGGCACGATCAATCCCCGTCATACATCACAAAGCTCGCCCATGCCCTCATCTTTCAAAGACAAGTCGACTTTGCCCAATACTTCTTTACTGAACTCACCGAAGTGATTAAGCACCCCAAGAAATGCCATGTTGCCTATCCGCGTTTCATCTCGATGATCATTCAGCACAAACTTAACAAGGCGTTGGAGACCGATCGAAAATCTCAATCGCCCCGATTCACTTATGATTGGTCTTCCCCGATCGTTGGTCTCAAAATTTTAAATGTCGGACCTCTCGCCACCGATCGCCCTCTACGACAAGGTATGATTTCACTCGCTCACTCTCCCGATCTACATTGGGGTGATACGGAAATTCCCGGATTTAAACACCCGGAAATTTCTGAGATCACTCCAACTGTAGTGGCCCCTTCTCCCAAATCCCGAGTTAAGTCGGGGGGCGCAATAAAGAAAAAATCAAGGGCCCCCGACACCTCCGCCACCGATTTTAGGACTACGTCACCGATAAAACCATCGGTGTCTTCCCCGGTCCGCAAACCTTCTAAGCGGAGTCACTCTTCATCCCCCCCCCCCCCCCCCGAGGTATTCTCTAAAAAGATCTCGGGCCGAACAATCCCATCCTTGGGACTTTGTTGTAACACCCGTAATTTCCGGATAAGTACAACTTCGAATCGGTGTGGAACCGATCTTTAAGAAAAATATGAAAAATAGGATTTTGGATTAAATCCTAGATTTTATGGTATTGTTGGATGGGTAATTCGAATACGAGTCCAACGGTTCTTTCCGGAGCGAAATCGGAGCTAAAACGAAGAAGTTATGGCCAAAACAACTTTTGGTACAATCTCGGCTAAAGTGACCAGCGAAAGTGACACAGCGAGAGTGACATGGTCACTTTAGCATGTATCAGATATGATGGAAAACTTGGGAACTTTCGGTACATCTTGTGCGAAAGTGACACATCGAGAGTGACATGGTCACTTTAGCATGTATCAAATCTGATGGAAAACTTGGGAACTTTCGGTACATTTTGTGCGAAAGTGACACAGCGAGAGTGACATGGTCACTTTAGCATGTCACTTTAGCCGTCGGGTACCTGGAGTTTAAAAATACGATTTCAACCCCATTTCACTCTTCACTTCTCCCATATCATCCCTTTCTCTCCCAAACCGAAACCCTAAGCCTCCAAAGTCGATTTTGAGCTATTTAGCCACAAGATTCGAGTTTCGCAAGTGATCTTCTTCATCTACCATGGTTTTAGGACACAATCTTGAAACCCTTTCACTTCATCTTCTCCACCAATTTCTAGGGTTTTTACCCAACCCTTCCACTCCATTTGAAGATTAGGAGTTATGGTGCATCTTGGAGGTTGTAGAGACATTTTGGGTTGGTGGATTCAAGTATGGTTAAGGTAAATCTTCTCTTATCTTCATTTTGAAGTTAGGGTTTTGGATAAGTGAGTATTTTGGTATATTATGGATGGATGATGATTCTTTATGGTTAGACTTGGTTATTGATGGTTGGAAATTCATAAATCTAGGTTTTGGAAGTTTTGGCTTGAAAATGCAAACTTCATCAAAGGAGCTTACGTTGGAGAAACTCTAGATTTAGCTTAATCTAGCAAAGGTGAGTTCAAGTTGATTTGTGAAAACTTTGTACATGCCAAAAATAGTATTTTCCAAATGAGTGTGTGTTTTACTTGAAAATATCAATTGTTGAGTTGTTTGGGTAATTTAACCTCTTTGTAGTATTTATCTTCATAAATGTGTAAAACACCCATATTTGGGATTTTGGGATATTTGATGTTTAGAAATCATAATTATATCCTTAAAAGATTTATTACTCAAAATGGAGTCTATTTGATGGTTCAATCATATGTGTATAAATGATTTTATAAACCATTTGGGAGAATGCACGTTTTAGTGTCAATAACCATATTGAGAATTATAAGGGTGTGAGTCCTTTTGGGAAAACCCTTTTTGTTTAAACCGTGTTGAGTTCTGGGTTGATAATAATCTTATGGTACTTGTTTACCCGATGGATGTTTAAATGCATTTCTATGTTATTTGATGACCGTTATTTATGGGACTAATATGTTTGAGCATTTTGCCCGGTTTTGACTTGAGATAGTCTTGGGACAATTGTCCGGTTTAAAGGATTCAATGTGGAGTCTTGTTATGGGTTGCTTATATTGCACCATTTTGTATTTATTGCACGTTTGGATATTTACATGCTTGGGTGAGTGAGTAATTCCGGGATTGGCATGTTGTTATAGACTGTGTTGCATGGAATCCATAGGCACGTGAGTCAGTCTTTATTTGATGGTCTGCTAGGTGGCGCATTTATGCTGAAGGCACCAACGTATCACAAGGTGTCGCATTCATGCTGAAGGCACTAAGGTATCTCAAAGTGTCGCATTTATGCTGAAGGCACTAAGGTATCTCAAAGTGTCGCATTTATGCTGAAGGCACTACGGTATCCCAGGGTGTCGCATTTATGCTAAAGACACTAAGGACCTCAACTCCTTGGTTAGAACTATTAATGCTACGGGTCTCCCCCGTCAATGACCAACCTATTTGGGACCTTATGCTGTCCCTATTTTATTATTATTGTTGGTCTTATACTTTGACTGCTTTTGGATGATTTCAATATTGAATTTCCCACATGTATGTTGGGGTTTAAATAAAGCAGGTCACTTCCGTATTTACGGTATTTGGAACTCCTTTACATTTTACGGTTGCGTGAGTATTGCTTCGTATTATGTTTTCATTGGAGGGTTATAATTAAATGGATGGTTTTCCATGATTTATGGGTTGAGTAATTTGTTGTCAACCGTATTTGAAAGTTTTGCCTATTAAAGGTTTATTCACGTATTGAATGAGTTTTGGATTGTATTCATTTTTGGGAAAACGCTTTATACCTTTTGGGGAATATTACTCATGGATTTTGGGGTGCGTTGAAAATGAGTCATTTATATCCTTTGTAAACTCCTTTGGAAATCAAAACCTTTATTACAAACTTTCTTTCAAATAATTGTTTAATTCATGCTATAAACTCTTGAACTCACTAGGCATTAGCCTAACCCTTTTTATTTGTCGGCATGTGCAACAGGTTTCAGGTTGGGAGTAGTTCTAGTGACACGTGTGAAAGATTGTGTGCTAGAAGTGTGCTCGAGAGGTGGATTGTCGTAGTGATATTTTCCGCATCAACCCTTGGTAATAGCACTTGTGTTCGGGTTTAGTGACATCCGAAGTGAGTTTAGTCTTGGTTATAAGACTTATTTTACTATATTTTGTTTGGAGACAATTATAGTTTGTATGTTGAGGTATTTCACCTATTGTTTCGGATGTAATTATAATTTTTTTTAATTAGTTGCTCTTTCCCAATTCGAGGGTGTTACAAGTTGGTATCAGAGCATAAGTTTGAGAGATTTAGGTGTTGATTTTGGATACCTAGACTCAAACTAGTGTTTGTTTAAGTAAATGAGAGTGAAATTCACCACTAGGCACTTTAAGATAGGATGTTTTGAAGTTGATGGAACTGTTAGAAACGAGAATCACGTCGAGAGTAGCAAGGATAATCATGTACGGTGCGTTCATAGTGACACCTGGCCAGTGTCATGGCGAACCTATTAGTACATGTGCATACTTGAATTACTTTAATGTGATGATCGTTGGGGTAGTGAAAGAGGTTCTGAGCTTGTAGTCGTTGGAATAGATGGACGATTCTAGTATTAGTCACTTTGAGTGACGATAAGTATGATATTTGCTTTAAGTAGACCGTTTTGGGTCAAGATTGATGGTTGGACTAGAACCATAGGCTTATTGAGCCGACTTTGAATTGAGGAAAAACCGTAAGGTTAATCGATGTAATTTCCGACTTAGCCTTAAGAGGTTTGAATATCCGGGTGAAATTGGTGGACCGGAGGATTATGGAGGAGCGTGTGTTGAGACATTGAGTGCCGACTAAATTATGCACGAAATTTATTTTTGAAAATAAATTGCATTAATTATTTCTTGTGTTTTGAATCCATATATGGATTGTGTTATAATTTTGGGAAATGTTTAGCACACACACAAGATTTTAAATCATGGGTTTTGAACCCGCACGAAAATGTTTTATTACGGGAGTTGTGAGCCCCATCGGAAATTGTTCCATTTTATTATTGTCCAATGTTACCTTAGGATACAGTGATATCTATATTTTATGATGTTTAAGACGTTGGACAAGTGACTACGACTTATAACTTTAACATTGGATCTCCTCTACATATGTTAGAGTTGGGACGAAAAGTTGTCTTCCATTATGTCTATGTAAAGTTATTTTGGAGAATTTGTTTAATGTGAGTTGTTAAACAATGTTGTTTATATGGTATTGTCCTAGAAGGGGATTTTGGGATTTTGGCGTCTCATTTGTGATTTTACTTATAGCAATTTGGCTGTGAAAGCATAATGTTTAGCATCGTTTTATTGACTTGGAGTCATTGATTCCATTGAGATTCATGGAGTTTTGTTTTACGACACGTTGAGTTGTGTGAGTATAATTTCACAAGGTGCATGCTTTAATTACTTATGTGAAAGGTATATAAGTTATGTGGGTATTTTGTCCCACTCGAGTTTTGTTGAGAAAGGTTAAATTTATGCCATAAGACGACTAAAAGGAGATGAGTTTGGAACTCTAGTGTCGCGTAACTTTTCTTTCAAAAGGTTTGTGTTACTAAGTATTTCGTTGCATATAGTTCAGTGTATGGATTGACTTGTACGTGACCTAAGTGATGCATAAAAGAACATTTTGGTGACATTTCATAATAATTTACTTGGTGCGTTTTTGGTCAGTTAAATGTTTTATTATCATTTTTATCTAAAATGTGTTATATCGACTTAGGGTATGCATAGCTTGGTAACTATTGTTTCTCGACACTTTAATAAACGAGACGTGCATGAAAATGTTTTATTAACTCCTTGTTTAAAAGAAAAGCCATTTGGTTCAAAGCATGTTTAGTGGCGTGGGGATCACAGATGGTTTACAATGCGCGTTATTTGAAAAACACAAATGTATGAGTCGTTGACATTGGTCAATTTGGATTTGCCAAATATTTTGGAAAAATTTAAACCTTTTTGGTTTCGGAGGAAATGTGTATTTTGAGTACCTTGACAAATACATTTCAAGCAATGACGTTTCGACGTTTTATGTTTCAAGTACGAAATTTTAAAGAAAATGCTTCGTGATAAAGATTTTAGAAAGCCTGTTTGTATAGAATTATGATGCGTAGAATTCTTATGTTTTGAACATTGATGCGCACCATTAGTGAAATTTGGAATTTGAAAGTTGATTTGAACCCTTTTGGTGTCAACAAATTACAAGTACTCATTTTCTCCTAAGATTGGGAAAACATGTGTTGTGTGAAAACCTTGTCAGAAACATTTTACTCGTGTGTCACTATATGACCGGAGGAGGAAAAATTTGGAAATTAATTTAAAGAATTCCACCTTAGGAAATTTTGGACGTGAACTATTTGGTGCATGGTATCTCATTTCAAGAAAACCACTAGGAAAGTGTTACAAGCTTGCATGTCTACCCCAACTTGAGGTTTTATGACGTTTTAGTCGATATCTTCAAATGATGGAAGCATTTTGATTAGTCTTTAAATTTGGAACTTACACAAGTCTTTTCATGTTTTGACTAAAGTGTACTTCGTTTCATCGTTTTTGTATAATAAACTGACGCGCGCAAATCTTGAGTTGGTAAACCTTGTTCCATGCCATGTTACGGCTAGAAAGGAATTTTAGAATCAAAAGCCGTTTGATCTTCTTTTGAAGTACATGCGAAACTTTTGTTGCACACGATTTAAAATAGGCAGTTACCTTACGTGCATGTCATGAGTCAATCCATGCTAGAACCGTGACGGTTAATTTTAAAGAAGTTGTTTATTACGCTTTAGCGTTTTGTTGAAAATCTGAACTGCAATGAAATGATTTTCAAACATGATTTTCATATGTGGGATGAGCGTGTCCATTTTTGGCGTAACCACCGAATTAATGATAGTAGTTTACGATTTATTCGATATGAAAATCTTTGTGTTGAAAATATCTTTGTGAAAGGTTTGGTTGATTGGCATATTTATTTAAATAACGCACTTGAAAACCTAGAACTCGTTAGGACTTGGGAAGGTTAAGTAACCCCGATTAAGAATAAGTTGTAAAGAATTTCAACTGTGAAGAGTCGAGCATTCAGGCACGTGTTGTGACTATAGACCGGGTGATATCGGTAGCAAAGTCGAGGTGCTTGTGGTAATTGGAGGGTTAGACTTACGGTAACGCATTTTTAGGTTGGTGTAACCGTTTTGTTAACAACCTTAGTTCGTGGAAACACTCGGTAAATGGAACTCGTGAGTAGAGTCCTGTTAGAGATCAAAACGTGGTGGTATAACTAGGTGTCAACCTTGTGTGGGTGAGGTCGGAGACCGTTAACGAATTCGGAGGGTGTAGTCCAATTTTAACTTGAATAATGGTAACGGTGGTAGTAATCCTAGGATGCGCAATTGTGTTGAGTAGTTTTGAAGGAACAAACCTTGGAGTAATTTAGAGTCTGAAACTGAGATCGAGATCTATGGAACATCTAAGGTTGGGAGACAACCAAAGTCGTCTGACTAGGAATTATTCCAGTTGTCGGAGTGTTCTCCCGGACATAAGTACAGTGTACGTGAAGGGGCTTTGTTGATAAGCAATTGTTCGAGGATTTGTCTTTATAGACTGTGAGGAGGGAATTTAGATTCCAGTTAGGGACTGATAAATTATAGTCGGCGTTGAGTCGGTTAACCTTGGGTTGTAAAGGATGTAGATTTCGAGGACGAAATCATCCTAAGGTTGGGAGGATTGTAACAACCGTAATTTCCGGATAAGTACAACTTCGAATCGGCGTGGAACCGATCTTTAAGAAAAATATGAAAAATAGGATTTTGGATTAAATCCTAGATTTTATGGTATTGTTGGATGGGTAATTCGAATACGAGTCCAACGGTTCTTTCCGGAGCGAAATCGGAGCTAAAACGAAGAAGTTATGGCCAAAACAACTTTCGGTACAATCTCGGCTAAAGTGACCAACGAAAGTGACACAGCGAGAGTGACATGGTCACTTTAGCATGTATCAGATCTGATGGAAAACTTGGGAACTTTCGGTACATCTTGTGCGAAAGTGACACAGCGAGAGTGACATGGTCACTTTAGCATGTCACTTTAGCATGTATCAAATCTGATGGAAAACTTGGGAACTTTCGGTACATTTTGTGCGAAAGTGACACATCGAGAGTGACATGGTCACTTTAGCATGTCACTTTAGCCGTCGGGTACCTGGAGTTTAAAAATACGATTTCAACCCCATTTCACTCCTCACTTCTCCCATATCATCCCTTTCTCTCCCAAACCGAAACCCTAAGCCTCCAAAGTCGATTTTGAGCTATTTAGCCACAAGATTCGAGTTTTGCAAGTGATCTTCTTCATCTACCATGGTTTTAGGACACAATCTTGAAACCCTTTCACTTCATCTTCTCCACCAATTTCTAGGGTTTTTACCCAACCCTTACACTCCATTTGAAGATTAGGAGTTGTGGTGCATCTTGGAGGTTGTAGAGACATTTTGGGTTGGTGGATTCAAGTATGGTTAAGGTAAATCTTCTCTTATCTTCATTTTGAAGTTAGAGTTTTGGATAAGTGAGTATTTTGGTATATTATGGATGGATGATGATTCTTTATGGTTAGACTTGGTTATTGATGGTTGGAAATTCATAAATCTAGGTTTTGGAAGTTTTGGCTTGAAAATGCAAACTTCATCAAAGGAGCTTACGTTGGAGAAACTCTAGATTTAGCTTAATCTAGCAAATGTGAGTTCAAGTTGATTTGTGAAAACTTTGTACATGCCAAAAATAGTATTTTCCAAATGAGTGTGTGTTTTACTTGAAAATATCAATTGTTGAGTTGTTTGGGTAATTTAACCTCTTTGTAGTATTTATCTTCATAAATGTGTAAAACACCCATATTTGGGATTTTGGGATATTTGATGTTTAGAAATCATAATTATATCCTTAAAAGATTTATTACTCAAAATGGAGTCTATTTGATGGTTCAATCATATGTGCATAAATGATTTTATAAACCATTTGGGAGAATGCACGTTTTAGTGTCAATAACCATATTGAGAATTATAAGGGTGTGAGTCCTTTTGGGAAAACCCTTTTTGTTTAAACCGTGTTGAGTTCTAGGTTGATAATAATCTTATGGTACTTGTTTACCCGATGGATGTTTAAATGCATTTCTATGTTATTTGATGACCGTTATTTATGGGACTAATATGTTTGAGCATTTTGCTCGGTTTTGACTTGAGATAGTCTTGGGACAATTGTCCGGTTTAAAGGATTCAATGTGGAGTCTTGTTATGGGTTGCTTTTATTGCACCATTTTGTATTTATTGCACGTTTGGATATTTACATGCTTGGGTTGTCAACTCCGATGAGTTCTCTACTCCGATGAGTTGTCAACTTACCTTCCCACTCTCACCACGGAAATAGATCCACTACGCCTTCAATACTCTTTCACAGAAATCGGTGGTCACTCCTCTATAAGCTTTGGTCGACAATCTGCTTTTCTATAATCCACCATTTCCTTAATTTCTCAGGCCAACTCTAGAATCTCGGTGCTAGAGTCTCAGTTGCCACAATTACTTGCTGCTGCCCTTGCCGATGCGCTTCGGCCCATAAATACTGCCCTTGTTCCCCTGTCTTCGAAAGTGGACTCCTTATCCACTGCTTCTACCACCGAAAACATGCCGACGAAATCCGAATGGGAAATGGACTTGGGTGACTTCTCTCTAATCCCCGATGCCACCACCACAAGCATGGCTTTTCTTCACTCAAAATTTGACAGTGTATTTACACAGTTGGGGTTTAAGGTTCCGGCTACTGCTGAGGGGGAGAAAACCGTTGCTCCACCAAAACTACCATCCCTCAAGAAATCTATCAGCAACAAGCCTCCACCGAAAACCTCCTCACCACCGAAACATACAGGTTCCACCGAATCAATATCTACACCGATCAAGTCTCCATCGGCCGTGGAACCTAATGCATCAACTGAGGGGGGGCAATCTAGCAAAGCTCCCAAAATCAAAGGCAAGAAAGTCATTTCGGCCGAAGAATTGGCAATAGAAGAAAAGAAGAAGAAGGATTTGGCTAAGTATGGGGCCCAACCTGAAGGTGCTGAAACTCTTAAACTCAAACCTCCATCCCAAGCAACCACCACCGATCTCGGCCTTTCTCCTCAGGAAATTGAGGAAGCTAAACTTGCTCAAATTGCTTTAGATAAATCTAAAGCCCTCTCTCTGAAAGCCGCCGAAGAAGAAGCCGCAAAAGCAAAATCCACCGATGTCATCGAAATCCAGAAATCGGTACTGAGTGCCATTGAAGAAGAAAAGAATGACGAAATAAGTTGGTATAAGAAGACCATGCACCACCGAAGTAGCAGAGCCCAAATCTCAAATGTTAAAATTGCTACTTCCAAAGTCAACCCGAAGGATATCAGGCTGATCATCAACAGAGATGATGGTTCGCTGAAAAGTTTAACAGATGTTCATCTCAAAAATCTCGGCCTCACCGAATGGTATGAGATTTCTCAGCATCTAGTCAAAAGGTGCAAACCCAAAGAAAGACACTTTTATCAAATGCATTGAAGGATTGATGGAAATGATGAAGGAGATTAAAAGAAAACACAACATCATCCTTTCCTCCGATGAAAGGGCGAAACTTCAATCGATGAAAGAAGAAATCCGTCTTCCCAAAGTCAAGAATCCTACCGACAAGGTGTTCAAAGAAATGGCAACGGAAGGGAAGATTCCAAATGTGAGCAACTTAAATCTTTCCCTCCCTACTTCGGTGCCATATCCTACTACGAATTTGAGCCTCTCACCGATTCCCGGGCTGTTCTTCAATGATGGTTACGGTCGTCGTGCTTTCTTCAGATTTGCACAAATTGCCATAGCCGACACTCTGTTTCTTCAAGGCATCTCCAACCTATTTCCAAACATCCCCGAAGCTCAACCTTTCTTCTGAAATATGTTGGAAGAAATCAAGTGCAGACAAACCACCGAGAAATAGGCCCTCACTCTCAATGGTACTTGTAAAATGTTGTTTCTCATTTTGATAAATGTACGAGAAAACTTATCTTAATACAAGTACCCTTCTATTTGAATTTACTTTCGGTACATAACTTTACTTTCATTTATTTATATATATTGTACATAGTATACATACTCATACAAAAGAAAAAGATCAAAAGAACAAAAAGAATGGTCTATGTGAAAAGAACCCAAAAAGAGTAAAAAGGGTCAAAATGCATTTTGTTTTTTCAATACTCCTAAATATTCTAAGAAAGGAGCTCAAATTCAAATAGGGGGAGATTGTTGGGTCACCAAAGATTTGAAATTGACTCACCGATGTTTTCCCTAAAAATCCTACTTAGAATATTTTAGTTTGGTTCTTTGAATGACTTGTACAAAGTAGCAATTGTTCGGTGAAGCCGAAGATCAACCGAAACCAAGCTTGAAGACTCTCTACTTGTGGAAAATAGAAGACTCTTCTCAACAAACACAACAAGTCATTGTCCACCGAATTTGTCCTCACAATTCGGTGGACCTCCTCTCCACCGATGAAGACATCAAAAATCGGTGGACATCGTTCCACCGAATTTGCCCTCGCAACTTGGTGGACATTCTCACCACCGATGATAGCATCAAAAATTGATGCAAGTCTTTCCACCGAAGTCATCCTCAGGAATCGGTAGACATCATCCCACCGATGAGATACTTAAATCGGTGGGATCTTTGTGAAAATGGTTTTCCTTACAGATGGTTCTTAAAATCTTGACAATATTATCGGTGGAATTCCTTCGGTGATATTGTCTTGGAGTACTCATCAAGAAGATCATTTACTTCGGGACAAAATCTGCTTACAGGCAAAAGTAACCTTTTGTCTTGTTATCCTTTTAGAAGATGTCCTTTCAGCATGGCTTCTATTCCTTGTTTCAAGAAAAAAGTGATGGTGACTTATCAGCTTTTTAGAAGTCCACTGGTACTTTTCAGAAGTCCTTTGGTATGTTACAAGTAACTGAAGGATATTCGTACTAAGCATTTAATGCTCAGTACCTTACCTTCACTATAAAAGGAATAAGACTCCTCCATGCAAACCACGCTTTCTGGATACCTCTCTCAGTGCAAGAAATTTCCATACAGCTCCAAAAACTTGATAGCTTTGTTCTAAGTGTTCTTAGTTGTTGTTGTTAGTATACTTTGTGCAAGATTGTTAGAATAGTTTATCTGTTCTTTTCCGCAACAGTCTTAAGTTTTCTGTGTGTAATTCTTGTTGAAAGATTTTCAATAATAGAATTAAAATTGTGAAATTTTTGAGTATTGTATTCAACCCCCCATTCTACAATACTTGTTATAGCCATCTGGGACTAACACCTATTAATCTAATCATGTCAACCATAATCAGATTAACTAGGTTATCTAAGCATTCCATCAAAAAGCCTCATTGCATCAGCTAACTCCTTTGCTTAACTCAAAAGTTGAACACTTCCAAAAGCTCTCGTCCCACATCTCATTTATTTCTCTGAACCTGTATCTGGTAAGAACGTATAATTTGAAACGATTAGGCTAACACCTAGTGAGAACATTCGGTTTCAAAATAATACCTTTAAAAACAATGTAAACAAGGCATAACAAACCTGGTTTACCCTTTTCTTACCATACGTTTCAACATCTTACGATGTCGGGGTTAAACCCGATTCCATAAATAAGACCGACACCAAGTCAGTCATGATATCATGTTCCAAAGCCCATTACGAATCTCCACGGATTCTAGATTAATGCTCATATCCAAGAAATCACAATTACACATGTCAATTTTTGGAAAGGAATTAGAGATTACAATTACACATGTCAATCCCTATTCTTCCTTAGAAATCGGGAATTACGATTAGTCCACGCATATCCCACGATTTCTCATCAATGTGAAATGGGAATTACGATTAGTCCACGCCTATTCCTCATTTCACCTAAACGGGAATTACGATTAGTCCACGCCTATTCCACGTTTATCATACACACTGGAATTACGATTAGCCCACGCCTATTCCATGTGTTCATAAAACTAGTGCCTATGGATCCATTACACATACTACACACCCGCATGGTATCAAACTAAAACAATCTTTAAACCTAACACACTACTATCCAACTGTAAGTATGCTCAGGCTATTAGGATTGTATTTCAATTCCTCAATCCATAAGTTAACAAAACCCAAAGTTATCTGATATACAGAACTTACCGAGTAACACAGCTTACCGGGTAACTATAACTTACCGGGTATTTACAACTTACCGAGTACTGACAACTTACCGGTTGCACAAAACTTACCGGATACATAACAATCCGGATAATATATTTACCGGATACAATACTTACCGGTTACTTACAACTTACCGGTACATTACAAAAGTTATCGGGTACTAAGACTTACCGGCTATACAACAACCCGGATGATATCCGGTAACTACAAAATAACAGAACTTACCGGTAACTTTGCCCCATCCAGAAACCTTCACACAGAGGTTACCGTGTACTAACTTTTTACCCGGTAACTTCAACATGCAGTCTAAAAATTCAACCCTAAACCATGTCTGTTCCATTCATCTTGTTTTAAACACATCCATTCAGTCCCAAAACAGTTTATACATGTGTCTTAATGTTTAATTTGACAGAAAACATGTATTTAATCAAAAGAGTGAATGAACTCACCTTATGGAGATAAAACCCACTTCTCTGCACAAACAATCTTTAAATCAAACGGCACCCACAAATTCAGCTTCTTTCTTCTTCTCTTTTCTTCTTCTTTCTCTCTATTATTTCTCTCTGTCTTTTTGCTGTGAAAACACACACACACACACATATACCAAAATGGAAAAGTGAGGAAATATCTCACTTTTCTTCTTTTTGACTATAATGAGGCTGTGGTGGTGGTTTAGGTGTTATCACTTTAACCAACCAAACCCCACACTTTCATCTCATAACAACTTTAATCCCTCATCTTATAAATTAAAATTAAAGTTTACCCCTTACTTATTATTTCAATAAAACACATAATATAACTTACTCGGGGATAAACTATAAAATTAATCTATCAAATAACCGCTCATGACTTATCCAATAATTATACTCAAATTATTTAATAAATCAAACGTAATCCCTTTTATAGAAAATCAAGATGTTACACATCCTTCAGAATCAGACAATATCAGAGAATTCAGACACCGTCACCAATCAACACGCTCATGAGAATAATTGTAATGTACAAAAAGCTCTTAATAAAAAAATTGTTTCAGCAGACGTTTCACAGGTCACTGAAAGCAACAAAGCCAAGTAAGACAAATAACAATCAAATCTATAATATCTTATATGTCACATAAGAAATTTTATCTTATCCATTTGTTGCAGGACGTCTGAATCCGTTTTCAAAACTCACAAATGAATACTTGATACTCCGTCATGGACCCTAGCGTTCTTCGGTCTCCTTCAGAAGCTTGTTTGTATGAGAGTCACTCGAGCGCTATTGCCAGTCGCTTCATCCTCTTCAATCACTCGCGTGAAATTTTTTATTGTTGTTTGTTTGTTGCTGCAAATGTGTAGGTATCAATCAGATGCCTATATATTGCTCTTGTTGGTTTGGCATCGAATTTGGCACTTTGGGATTTGTTTAATCGTTGGGGTTTAGACAATCATCCTATTACTCGATCGAGTGCTTTCTTCGCCTAGTACAATGTGGTTAGCTTTCGTATTCTGATTTATTTACGTGCCAATTGGTAATTATGTTGGTTTTATTGCCTTTTTCTGTTTTGTTTGCCGGTTATAGAGCTTCCTTAAAGTTTTGACATGTTCCTCCTATTCATCATCTAAACATATTAGCTACCAACTCTTTATATCATTCTAAACCTTTGAGTTTATTTATGCAGAAAAATACCCATAACTCACATCAACATCAGGAATTGAGACATAGTCAGAGTTTATGCAAACACACAAGAAGCAACATGTTAGCATAATCATTTAGTTATGGTCAAAGTTTGTGTAAGCCCATGGAGGATTTATTATACACATGTTTGTCTTTCATGAAACTTTGGTGTACAAAAATCAAAAGTAGATATAGAAAAATTTCTACATTGGTGTTCTTCCCAAAGCATGTTTTAGGAAAATACTTGGGTATTTGATAGATCTTGTAATTAATTATTTTGCTGTTAAAAAAAATTGCTCTCATATCAATTTAAGCTTTTCTTTTTTGAATTGATTAATTGGTTATTTGGTTCATCCTCTCGATATATGAAATTGTTGCTTTGGAAATAAGTTAGGGGTCGTTTACTAAATTCTTACTGAGGTAAGTGTTTACCGGCAAAAAACAATAGTATCACTTACTTACCGGGTAAGATTTTAGTCCACCAAAATGGTGTCGTACGCAACATTTTACCCGGTAAGCGCTAACCGTCGTCCCCATCACTTACCGGGTAATACTCTTACTATATTCATCCGGTAAGGTAATGTGACTTGGTAAGCGCTTACGCGGGTAAGCGTTGGTAAACGGCCCCTATTCAATTCTCAATCAAATAATGTTTCAAGCTTGCAGGGTTTGGTTAATGTTAATTCTTATTGGAATTCTAGACATTGTACGTGCAAGACATGTAAATGTATGGACTGGTTCGTGGCTTGTGTTATAAATCTTATGGATGGATATTTAAATCAGACATAAGTACAAACGTAGTAGCAGGCGTTATGACATCTTGAAATAATTACTGATTTTGAAATTGAATAATCTTGATGAAAATTTTACATCCCACTGCATTGCACGGGTAAATAACTAGCGCTATTGAATTCATATAATTATGTTTGATGAAGTTTTTTATTTTAAAAATTGTTTAAATTGATAATATTTATTGTTTAACCAAACATTTATGTTAATCGACGCTTAATATACAATGAGGGTAAAATAGTCATTTCTGACATTCAGATCGTTTGTTCAATACAACAAACAAACAATAAGATATCATAGCCTATACAAACAGATAAATCTAAACAGAGCCCGTTACTAACAAATTTATCATATAGGATTTTAGAAAGGAAAAAAAAAGAGGTCTTAAAAGGTGAAATGGGAATTGTGGTTTCCAAAAGTGGCCCCTAGCCTAGGTTGCATCCAAAGTTCCCAACCACAAGTGGGAAGAGTTTTGATTTCCATTGGAATTGACACAAGGCCAAATCTTGCTTCCTTTGTTAGTTGCAATTATCCCAAACTCCAAAATAAACCTCTTGTAAGAATTGAACAAAATCAAAGATATAGAGAGAAAAAGAAATCCATGATTTGGACTTGTCCCCATTTGCCCAATCATTTCTTTTCCCAAATTCTCATGTCTTTTTTCTCAATGCTTTTATTCAATTTCTAATGGTCCACACCACTCTTTCCTTTAAATAAATTGTACCATAAAAATAACTTTGTGTACGTACATCTTGATTTGAAAGAAAACCTAGTTTCGTCCATCTTAACGTCAAGAAAACACGTATTGTGCACGTCAAGAAAACATAATTTTTATTAAGGGTGTGTAAAAAGTCAACCGATCCAATTAGAACCGACCGACCATAATTAGATCAGATCGGATTGAATTTTCAACATCCAATATGGATCGGTCGGTTATTGGATGACAGTCCAGAGCCGACCAAAATCGACCGGCATCCAAACTACCCATCCCATTACCATCCAGTTATCCTTCCAACTATTATCCAACTAATTTGTTTGCAAATTGCTTAAATATGAATTTGTTTTGTGTTGATTTTTGAATTTTTAGTCTCACTTGTGTTGGTTTTAACACATATTAAAAGTGATTAATCTATTTGTTTCATTGTTAGAAAATTGGATTAAATTAAAACATTGAATGGATCCGACCGATCCAATAATTCATTGGATGTCAGATGGATATCCAATAAGAATATCCGATGGCTGGAACCGAACCGATCCAACCATCCATTGGATTGGAAAAATCCAACATCCAATAGATGATTGGATCGGTTCGTTTTTTTTCAGATCCATTGGATATCAACCAATGAACAACCCTAGTTTTCGTGTATCTTAATGTCAAGAAGTCAGTCTCATATACAACAAAGATTTTTGTCGGCATAACTAGATGTTCTTCTGTGTGATCGTGATTTTCTGTCTTCTGGATAAGCTAAAGACATTAAGATCAATCTCGTTACAGAAAAGCAACAAAAGCTTAATCGTTATGATTTCTCGGATTTTCTAAAAACCATAAAACCATAATTTGTTTTGCGCAATTATACCAAGAAAAAAAAGAGGCAAATACACAAGGAATTTGGGCGTGTGACAATATTCATCATCGTTGTTACGGGCACAAACTTAATCCGTCAAACACGAGAAATAAAATCGCCAAAAAAGAGAATACGTACAAAAATAAAGAAAACTAGAGATAGAACTGACGGCAAAAGAGACTCAAAACCGAACTAACCTTTATATACTTGTAATATATATGGTAATAAAACAATAATAATACTAGTAATATTACAAGGTTTTAACAACAAATAACATCCATGCATGCTTCCTTCCCCTCAAACATCCATGATCTTCTGAAGTTAGCTACAATTACCATCTCTTGATTTGATCAAATTCACAAGGGGATTCATGCTTGCCTATAATCCCTCTTTAAACCGCTAAAATCCGAGTGAAATTACGGATTTACCCCTGTTACAGAGACCACAAGGGGTTCATTCTTGCCGGTGATCTCCTTGAAACCGTTATAATCCGAGTGAAATTACCGATGTACCCTTGCAAGAGAGACCACAAGGGATTCATTCATGCCCGTGATCCGTCTTGAAACCGTTATAAATCCGAGTTAAATTACCGATCCACCCGTGCCGGAGAGACCACAAGGGATTCATTCTTGCTCATGATCCCTCTTTATAAAGTTATAACCCAAGTAAAATTACGGATTCACCCTTGCGGGAGAGACCACCAGGTATTCATACTTGCTCATGATCCCTCTTTAAACCATTATAACCCGAGTGAAATTACCGACTTGTCCCAACCGGATAGACCACAAAGGATCCATTCTTGCTTGCCCATGATCCCTCTTTAAACCGGACGTGAAATTACCGTTTTACCCTTGACAGATGGACCATTCTCTCATTCTCCTATTCTCATCACAAGATTATTCACATCCACCACCACCATATTACAACAACAAAAAGTACACAAAATTCATATATAACTTAACCACCATTGCTTTTTGGAAAGCTGAAGGAGCATTTTTTAACCCGAACGGCACACCATCATCATAGGGGTGGGAAAGGGGGCAAAAAAAAGATAAAAGATAACAAGAGAAACAAAGAAAGACTAATTATAGAATAGTAGTAGTAGTAAAAATGTCAAAAGCTTTTGTTATGTATCTTCTGTAGTTGAAAAGTTATTTTTTTTTAGGGGTTTTCTTCTTGATTTCATGATCTATGAACAAAAGGGTTAATTTTAAGAGCTCACAAAGCTTTTGATCTCGTCCATTAACGTGTAGAAATGCTCGTTATTCGGCAAGAAATAGAACCCGATCGTCGCCTTTTTCAAGAACAAAAGCTTCACTTCTTGACCCGCGTTTTGCAACCCATCAACATACGCCAATTGCCAATCTTGAACGAGATCCAAACCCGCTACAACGACTAAACTTTTCGGAAATTTGAGCCCGTTAAGCACGATCCCACGAGGCCCAAAAATATTACAAGCGGGATGATCGCGATCTTCGCCTTCCGGCAAAAATGCGCGCCAATACCAATCCCGATCTTGAACCCTAACGAAATATTTCCCATCGAGTTTGTTTTCGGATTCTTTTCTCTCTTCCCCACCAAACAACGGATGTAAAAGTATGTTTCCGAGCACTTCCACGCCGGATTCTGCCGCTCTAACGGCGACATGATGAGCTATGTTGCCGCCGGAGCTATCTCCGGCGAGGTACACGTGGACTTTAGGGTTTTCACCGCTTAAAAGCCATGATCTTGAATGAACCCATTTAAGAGCTTCCCATCCATCTTCATAAGCACAGGGATACCGGTGCTCCGGCGACCGGCGGTAGTTTACTGACACAACGACGCCGTTTATGAGTCCGGTGAGACGGCGGCAGAATGTGTCGTAGATTGCGCTGTTAGAGGAGGAATGAGTGAAACTTCCGCCGTGAAAAAATATTATCACCGGAACGATCTCCGTTGTGCTTAGCGGCTTTTCAAGTTCCAAGATTCCGGTGACCGGTTGACGATTAGATTCGGTTACCGGCGAACACCGGTAAATCCGGTTGAGTAGACTTGTGGCTCTGTCAACTACATCAAAAGAGTAAACGCCGTCCACCGGAACGGTGTTCGCCGCCACTTTCCGGTCAAGAAACTCCGCTAACTCCCGGTTGAACGTGCCGTCCGGTCTCCGGAGCATATTGTAAGCTAGTTTGAAGTTGGAGATTAAGATCCATGTATGAAGCGGAACCACTTTCTATCAAAAACAAAAACAAAAACAAAAACAAAAATCAGAATAATTTCATATAAAATTCGGAAAAAAATTAACATCTGGCCGCACCGGGTTGATCAATCACAAATCAACTGTTGAGTCACCAAACATTTGAAAACAACCTCCCTGATCTTATTTATAATCATTGAAAAACATCTTGATGACTAAAGATTTCAAAATCAGAAATTATCCATAAAATCAAAACAAAACAAATCAAAACCCACTAACAAAAATGAATTGTTGGGTCACAAAAGATTTGAATATAATCTTTGAAAAACATCTTTAATGTTGGTTCACCGAAATTTTGGAAATCAGAAATCATCCATAAAATCAAAACAAAACAAAAAGGGGGAAATTCAAAGACCCATCCAAATTGAACCCTAAAATTGAAAGAAAACCAAAATTAGGAAATAATAAAGTAGAAATTATTACCTTGGCTTCATTAGCGTTGATTTGATTACTACCGGCCATGGATTTGTTAATTTTGGTGGAAGAAGAAGAAGGGGGTTTCAAAAGATCTTGAAAAAGATGAGCGTTTGACCACACATAACTGGTTTTTTTTTGTGATTTCTGAAAGAAGATGAGACAGTTGTCTGATGTAAAAAAAGAAAAAAAACACAGAGAAGAAAGAGTGGGATTTGAAGGAAGGGTTTAGAGAGAGAGAGATGAGGGTGTTTTTGCTGGTTTTAGTTTGAGAAGGGGTGAAGGATGAGAGAGAGAGAGAGAGAGTCAAACAGAGAAGAACGACGGTGGTGGAGGGAGGACGAGAGAGACGACAAAGCAGGCGGCCGAAATACTGTTTAAAGTGGGACCCACATATACGTACATATATATATATATATATGGTTGGGTTCACGTGAGACCAACTTGTTTTCGTGAGACCGTGAGACCACAAAATAACACTAAAACTTCACAACGATTCATTGTGAAGGTAAGCAAAACAGCGAACCTTCACATCAAAAACACTGTGAAGGTTTACCTTCACAGTCTTTTGCTGTGAAGGTTTAGTGTTGTTTTTTTTGTCTCACGGGTCTAATGGAAATAGTTTGGTCTCACATGATCTCAAGTCTATATATATATAGGCAGTGCTAATGACACCCTAAAAGTGGGGTGTTGAATGCATGATTTTCTGATCCAATCATTTTTGTATATATATATATATATATTATTGCAATCATTATACTATTTTGACATATATATATATATTGTTATTTATTTGTTTTATATATATATATTAGAAATATAGATATATATATATATATTGTTATTCTTTTTGTTTCTTTTATATATATATATATAGAGGAAAGTTCAAATAAAAACTCATTTTTAATTGTGAACATGAGGACGGATCTTGACACTTTCATCTATATTGATCCAATGACTCATATTAAATAGAGTTTTTAATTGAAATTATTAATTAAGATGATTAAGGGTAAAAAGGGAAGATAATTAAAACCCACGCCTACCATGTTTGACTTTTTATTTTCTTTTTTAATTAATTTTTTTTACCCCCCTTAAAGTTTAAAATAAATTAACTTAAAAATTAATAACATTTTAATCAAACAAATTACATAAAAAAAACGAGAATTTTGTGCTCTTCGATATGACATCCATCTCGATATAGTTTTTTTTGTTGTTTTAACCGTTTTTACGTGGAATGTCATATACGTGTTATATTCGGTATGAATATTTATGTATGTTCAAGTGCGTACAACATCTCGACACCATAAGTCCGTAACTCGACATCACCTTCTACAACACTTTCTTCAGCGTCCTAGGGTATCGTGTTCTTCATTACCATAACCCAACACCTATCGAGATGAATCGGGAACCTATCGAGTTTCGATTGTGAACCGATGAACAAAAGAGAGTGCGTCACGTCTCCACGCCTTCACGAGTCACTCGTGTATTATTCTTCATGAATAATGTATCATTCAGTATGAATAATACATCATTCAGGGTGAATAATACACGATTCATGAATTCATGTATTATTCATCCTGAATACTGTATTATTCATCATGAATATTGTATTATTCATCATGAATAGTGAATGAACGTTCACCTTTGTTATTCATATTGAATGTGGACACCTGAAGATGTGCATACATATTCATAAAGAATAAAACCAAGTTTCGGTTGTGAATCGGAAAACAAAGAGAGTATGTCATGTGTTCAACCTTCACGGGTCATTCATATATTATTCAACATTAATAATGTGTTATTCAGGGTGAATAATGTGTTATTCAGGATGAATAATACACGATTCATGTTTAATAATACATGAATCAGGAATTCGGGTATTATTCATCCTGAATGTTGTATTATTCATTTTGAATACTGTGTTGTTCGTCATGAATAGTGAATGAACGTTCCTTTTTGTTATTCATACTGAATATGCACACCAGAAAACGTGCATACATATTCATACCGAATATAACACATACATAGCATTTCACGTAAAACGGTTAAAATGAAGAAAAAACTATATCGAGATGGATGTCATATTGAAGAGCACGAAATTCTCGTTTTTTTGATGTAATTTGTTTGATTAAAATATTAGTAATTTTTAAGATAAATTATTTTAAACTTTAAGGGGGTAAAAATTTTTAATTAAAAAGGAAATAAAAAGTCAAACATGGTAGACGTTGATTCGAATTTTCAGATTTGCCCCTAATCACTTCTCAATTGGTTTAATTAAGTTTTAACCATTGATTAGTTTTCCAAATCTTGATCAATTGTTGTGACTTGTCCTCATGTTCACAATTGAAAATGAGTTTTCATTTGAACCACCCCTATATATATATATATATATATTACTTATATATATTGTTATTTTTTTGTCATATATATTAGAAATATAGAAATATATATATATATATAGTTATTCTTTTTTGTTTTATCTATATATATATATTTCTTTTCTTTTTTATAAATTATACCATTGTATTCGTCTCGTCAATACCTTCGAAATGAGCCCAATATGATTAAATCCAAAAATATTCAATATTGGACTCATTTCGAAAGTATTGACGAAACAAATACAATGATATATAATTTTTTGTTTTTATATATATATATATATGTTTTGATTTTATAAATTTGTTTATAAATTTATAAAATTTGTAACTTTTGATTTGATTTTATTTTATAAATTCGTAACTTTTGATTTTATTATAACTTTATAAAATATATTTTTCTTTATGTTAGTCAAATGTCCTTTCCATGGTTGATCTTAAAATAATTCTCATTTGATTGAGTAAATTCTCTTTTGTTTTTTTTGCTTCATTCCTTTCTCTCATCCATTAAATACCCTTTGTTTCCCCTCCTCTCTCTTTTACCTTTCTGTCAAAAGATAGGTGTTTAGATCTCTTTGATGACTTTTATGCTAATTTGATTTCAATGAGTTGGAAATTGAATATCTAATATATATGGATTTAAACAATTACAAGTGCTATACATATGCATGTATGTGTATATAGGTCAAAGATTGAGAAGATAGAGAGAGTCTATATATATATATATATATATATATGTGTGTGTGTGTGTGTGTAAAATTTTTATAAACATCTATTTCATTCAATTATAGTTGGGTGACATTTTTTTGTAGATATCTATTTCATCATTAAATTATAGTTCTATAAATTTAAAAGAAACCGTCCATTTAAACTAATTTTACATCATTAAATGATAATTCTATGAAATTAGATATGACAGAAGGATACCCGTTTTCGCAAATTGTAGGACATTTTTTCCATTACAGTTATCCGTGTGCTGCTGGATGGGCTACCCCGTATTCAGAGCGAATACAGAAGTACATGCAACTTTTACGTGTTAATTGTACTACGGATAATGTTATTTTAGAATAATCGAATGTAATATAGATTACTTTATGTTATATTTATATGTTAAATCGCAATGTTTATGTTTTATTTTTATAATTATATAATTATAAAAAATTAGTAATATTTATATTTTTAAATATTTATTTATTTTTAAATAAAAGAAAAAAATAAAAGAAAAAAACATTTTTAAACTATATAATACAAATAAATAAAATTATATAATACAAATAAATAAATAAAATAGAAAAAAGAAAAAACAACAAAAAGATAAAAAAAACAAAAAAACAATTTTAATCATTGAGGGTGCAATTAGCCCCTTTTGGTTCTAAATTTAACAAAATTTGGGTTTAAGGTTTTGGTATTGGATGGATTTCTGTGTTATTTGGTTTACCAATTACCACCATCTAAAATTCCTTTCGTTTTTGGGTACTCATTTATCTTAAAATAAGTTAAGATGGGAAGTGTGAAAAAAGTAAGAAACTTAAAAAATTACTAGAATTTTTATCGCGAAATATCTTGATTTTAATGTTTTAATTTATTTTAATGTGTGGTTTTGAGAAAACTGTTATGTTTTTTTTATAAATTTGTTTAAAGAATTACGTTTTTTAATGAGTTTTTTTGAAGGGTGTCCTAGGCTATGCCTAGACTAATCCCTTGGCAAGTTATGACTGTAAGACATCAGTCTTGATTAAAGCTCAGTGGCCACAAGTTGCGTACGTCTGAATTCGAACCCTGGGCAGATGGGATATTCCACCACATCCCCAGGGCCTTAACCAGTACGCCACAACCTTGTGATTAGCTTTTTAAAGAGTTCATGATTTGAGGATTTGAAAGTGGGATAAAGGTTAATTAATAAGAGTTCACGATTTAAGAATTTAAAGGTTGTTAGAGATAAGTATTAATCAAATAATTAGCATTAAAAGCGGTATACAAAGCTTCATTAGTTGTTTTTAAGTGATTTTAAGTAATTAACTTTAAATAGCGGTACATGAAGCTTTAGGGATTGTTTTTAAGAGTTTTTCATAAATGCTTTATAATATTATAGATATATATATATATATACAGTTTAATTTTGATGAAAATTGATCTGATACATTTAAATGTATATTACATCACTAGTGTTTATTTTTAATTAAGATTCATCCAACAATTCAAATATTTTTTCACGCTTCTTACTATAACTTTATTTTTCATCGTAACCAAACTATATATATATATATATATATATAGTCCTACTAAATTGTAACCGTTAAATGTGTGTAACCGTTGTAACCCGTCGATTTCATAGGTTTTTTTTATGAATTTTTTTTATGAAATTGTTTATTTTGATGAAATTGTTTCATATCATTCATTTCTTGATGATTTTTTTTATGAAATTTGTAGTTTCATAGGTTTTTTCATTTTTATGAAACTTTTCATATATTTTCGTTTTCACCTATGCAACTACAAATTTCATAAAAAAATTTATCAAAAAATGAATGATATGAAATAATTTCATCAAAATAAACAATTTCATAAAAAAATTCATCAAAAAAACCTATGAAATCGACGGGTTACAACGGTTACACACATTTAGCGGTTACATTTTATTATCTGTCTATATATATATATATATATATATATATATAAGAGCATCTCCAACATGTTTTTTATAATTTCTCTAAAATAGAAAACCAAAAGTCAAAATCTCTAAATCAAATTACATTCCACTCCAACAGATTCTCTATTTTAGAGATATAACCATTAATTATATTATTAAAATATCATATAAGTTTATTATCCCAATGCACTTTTGTAAAAAATATATATATAAAATAATGATAGTTTAATCCCATTGGTTAAAATGAATAAAAAATGAATTTCTCTCACCTCCCATCAAGTTTTAGGTGGCGTTTGGTTCGTAGATTTTGAAGGAATCTGATGGAATTGGAATGTCAAATTCCATTGCTCAAATTTCATTCATTCGTTTGGTTCGTTCTTTTGCACGGAAAAAATCTTTGAATTCCATCAAATTCCACAAATGAGGGAATTCAACATTCCTTAGATACTAGAAGGTATTTTGATGGAATGGATCAATGAAATGTTGCATTTTCATAATTCCAAATATACCTTTAAATTAAATATGACATAACATAATTTAATTTAATTCATTTATTTAATTTAATACTTTAGTTTTTTGTTTTAATTTTAATTTTAATTTTAATTTTATAATTTAATTTTAATTTTATAATTTATTTTTATTTTATAATATAATTTAATACATTTATTTTTTATTTTCTCAAAATATATTTTATTTTCGAAATATAATTTTTTTCATCTGACAATATATTTTATTTGGGTTGTGTATATTATATTTTTTACACATTAAAGTATTTAAAAATTATTTTATTAAACTATTTTTTAGTGGGAAAAATATTTAATGATTGTTTTATTAAAGATTTTATGTTTTAAAAATTAAAAAATTATCAAAAAGGGTATTTTGGTCATTTACCAAAAAAACTTTCCAATTTCAAATCTACATTTGTGAACCAAACAGACAAATTTCAATTCCTTTAACAAATTCTATTCCAATTTTGTCAACCAAACAGGTGGTCAAACCTGACAACATTCCATTCAAATTCCTTGAAAGTCAAATTTCTTTGACATATTCCATACCATCAAAAAACATTCTACGAACCAAACGCCACATAAACTTGGAGTTTTTGCTTGTTTTCTCTATTTTAGAGAACAAGATAAATAAGTTGTTGGAGCAATTTAGAGAACAAAACTCCAATTTTCTTTATTTTAGAGAAACTGTTGGAGATGGTCTAAGGGATTTGATCAATAGATATATTAATAAACACATTTTTTCTGTTTAAAAACATAAAATGATTTTAATATATTTAATTTTACCCATTTTAAAGTATATTTGAATATGTTTTTAGAGTTATGTATGTAATATTAATAAATTAGAATAAATAAAAGACAAAGGAGTGAAAAAAAATGTTAAAAAGACTAGTTTTGTAAAGGCACAAGTAAAAATGAAAACAACTACTATTTGAAAAACACCCATAAGACCATCAGCATCGGTAAGTTGGTTGGCTGCTGGTTGGAGCTAGCCGCTGATGAACACCATCGCCCCAGCGCTGGTTGGAGCTGGTTGAAACCCAGCGCTGGTTTGCCAGCCAGTGCTTGTTGTTTTATTTTTTTTCTTTTTTTTAAAGTAGACGTTGTGAAACGGTAAAAATTATGTTTTTTTATTTTTTTTCCTCTCCTATATACTCACTTCTTCTATCATTTTTTACACACAAAATTTCTACTTTCTTATTCTACTCTCTCAATATTCTTTCTTTCTTCAAAAAAATATTTATGGATAAACAAACACAAGATTTCACAACACCACGACGAGGTTCCAAATCGCGAGGCACGAGCTCGCAACCGTCCCCGACGGAAAATATTTTCAATCTTTCAACACCACCATCAACCTACCATGGAAGCATACAACAATACCCTATGTATTCACCCAACACCATCCCGGCTGGGTTCCAACAATTTAATTCGGGTGGATTCCAACAATTTAATCAAGGCGGCTTTCAACCATTTATTCAAGGTGGCTTTCAACAATATAATCAAGGTGGGCAATTACAACAACTACTACAACAAGAAACATATCCGGAGGACGTTGAGGTCGAAGATACGGTTCCCGATACCCCACCCGATTTGGTTCCCGAAACACAACTCGATGCGAGAACCACGACACAAGGGAAAAAGAAATTTGAAAATAGAACGAAAGCGGTTTCGTGGACTTCTGAAGAAGAGGTTTTGTTGGCAAATGCAAAAATCGGGTATATATATTTATTAATGTATTTATCTTTATTATATATACTTATTCATATATATTTATTTTTGTAGGACATTTTTGGGGAAAAGTACTCGATTATTTCAGCTCAAGGCGCCAATATCATCGCAATAAAGACCAAGTAAACTCCAAATGGCTTGACATGAACAGAAAAATGATGAAGTTTAACGGGATCTACAATAATCTAAGGGCCCAAAATAAATCCGGATGGGGTGACGCGGAGTACATGGAGAGGGCACACACGATGTATCAGGCAGATAATAAACAAAAGCCTTTCTCCCACGAGGCGGCTTGGAGAATTGTGAAAGACCACCCTAAATGAAAGATCGTACCTTTCATGGACGATAACCCGAGACCCTCAAAACGGAGCAAGTCCACGTCAGATTCAAACCCAAACACGACGTCTTCTAACGCACGTGTTCGGTTCAACCTTAACGAAGAAAGCCGCAGTTTTAGCCCACAAAGAGTTGCTTCGACAACTATATGGTTGGTGAAATTTGTAGTTTTTTAATTTGAAATTATGTATTTTTTATGTTTTTAATTTGGTTATGTAAGGTTAAAATTGTAGTTTCAATTTATGAAATATTTTATTAATTGTTTTATCTTATATTAAATTATAAATTATTTATAAAATTTAAATTATTTAAATTAATATACTTGTAACAAAAATAAAAATAAAAATAAATAAAAGATGAGATGGTGGTGTGGGATGGATGTGGGGGTTTGTGGGTTAGAATGGGTTGGAAGGGAAAAATGATGTGGCGCTGATGTGGCAGTGAAAAAGTGTGGGTTAGTAAGGGATGAATGCTGATGGTCTAAGGCCATCCGTAATGGAACCCTCAAGCCCTCAAGCCACCTCAGCGCCACATCAGCTTTTCTCCTTACCCTCTCCTTACCCTAAAGTGGAGTACCGGAACCCTCAAGCCCTCAAGCCACCTCATTTTTTTAATTCTTTTATTTATACATTTAATTATTTAACAAAATAAAAATATTTATATATTTTTAATAAATAAAAATAAGATAAATAATAAAAATAAAAATTCATATCATTCATTAAAAATAAAAATTACAAAATAAATTTAAAAATTACAAAATAAATTTAAAAATCTACTCGTCGTCATTGTTGGGAACTTGGATACGCCAAATATGTTCGACCAAATCCGACCGAAGGTTATTATGAGTGTCCCGGTTTTTGACTTCTCGAACATTTGCCGCGCGTTGTTCCTCACTGATTTGGGTTTCGATATCATCCGTGAAAAGGTCGTTTTCATCGCCACCACAAATAGCATGGTCTTCGTCTTCGAGTATCATATTGTGTAATATGACACAAGCGTACATAATGTTTTCCAATCTTGTCGGTTCCCATCCGCGTGCCGGGTTATGAAGTATATGCCAACGTTGTTTAAGCACGCCAAAAGCTCGTTCAACATCTTTACGTGCTGCTTCTTGCGCGGACTTGAACTTTTGTCGTTTAGGGTTATGTGGGCACGTAAATGATTTTACGAAAGTAGCCCATTCCGGATATATCCCATCCGCTAGATAATATCCGTGCTCGTAGGTGGCTCCATTCACCTCAAAAGGGCAGTCGGGTGCTTTTCCATCATATACATGGTTGAAGATGGGCGACTGATTGAGAACATTGATGTCGTTGTTGGAACCGGCAACACCAAAGTATGCGTGCCAGATCCATAGATCTTGAGAGGCCACTGCTTCTAGCATGATTGTCGGGTGCTCATGATCACCTCTCATGAATTGACCTCGCCATGCTACCGGACAATTTGCCCACGCCCAATGAGTACAGTCTATGCTTCCGAGCATGCCGGGAAATCCGTGTTTAGCTTCATGCGCGGCGTACAACTTCTGAATATCAATAAAAGTAGGCTTGCGTAAATATTTTTGACCATACAGTTCAATAATACCTGTGCAGAATTTGTGCAAACAATCTCGTGACGTTTTCTCTCCCATACGGATGTACTCGTCAAGTGGGTCAGCAGCTACTCCATACGCCAATTGCCGAATAGCGGAAGTACACTTTTGTATCGGAGAAAAACCTTTTTTGTACCATGCGTCCAACCAAAGTGTAAAATATGAATAATGTCCTTGTAAATCTTCAATTATTCGTTCGAATAGCTGCCTCCTCATCCTGAACCGCCGCCTAAACATATCTGGTGTATAAACCGGGTTGTTGCCAAAGTAGTCCCGCATAAGCCGCTCGTTTGCAGCTACTCGACCTCTTTCTATGTTCGCGGCCCTCTCTCTTCTTGACGATGATGCGGTGTTACCATAAATTAATTGTGCATATCTACTTTAAATAGTAGATAGTTGTTTTTATAAGACCACTTATTCTTATTAGTAAGAACTAGGAAGTGTGTGAGAGTGAAGAAACAATAAGTTAGTATTTGGAAAGTTAGATACAACGTCCCGTCTCAAAATAAATGTTCATAATAAAAAAATAATACACAATTTCAGAAATGTGAATTATTACACCTTTTAATTAACAAACTAACAGGTTCACCTTTAACGAGACACGAAAAACTTTGGGTTGAAAAATATTGAGGATCACTTCCTGCCTTATGTAAACAGTAAAGAAATAAGTCACACTGATATCATTTTCGGTTCCACAAATGAATTGTCTAATTGGTGAAATGTTTAATATGAAAATGTTTTCCATCATCGAAAATTTCAAAATTAATTTATGGTTTCAGATAATATAGTACTTTCAGAAGAAATAATTTTCCAGATACCTTGAACAATTGATACTTTATTTGACTTTATTTCATAAATATTTTTATTATTTTAATATAAAATATTTATCATTTATTATAAATATTTAAATCATATTAAATAAACTTTTATTATTTTTTATAAATATTGTAACTGAGTGATTTAATAAATGATCTTATTTATATTTGAAACAATTTATATATAAAAATGTAGGGAAATTAATTAAAATACCCAAAGTTTGACCGCGGTGCACTTTTGGTCCCTGCCCGCGATCGCAGCCCGCGATGGGCCAATTTTACAGTTTTAGTCCCTGAAAATTTACACTTTTGGTCCCTGAAAATTTACACTTTCAGCCCCTGTACTTAGACGAATCTTGCATGCTTTTACTGTTTTTTTCCACAATTATTGTACTTTGAAGACCGATTTGTGGTTGAAATTCATTTGCATGTTTGAGATTTCATCCATAAATATCAGTAGTATGTAATTCACAATTCACACTTCCTCTTGCTTTCTTTCTTGATTTCTCTCTTGCTTTCTTTCTTTGAATTGATTTCTCTCTTGATTTCTCTTCTCTCATTTCATCCACAAATGGCATCGTCATCAAACCCTAAGTCTACTCCTGAAAAAATGCCACCTCAAATCGAGGTCGCCATAGCAAAAAAGGAAAATGAGATAGATGAACTTACAGAAGAGTGGAAAAAAATGATGGACAAGAAGGCAGTCCATTTGAGAAAGATCGAAGAGGAAGACAGGAAGATCAAAAGGATGAAAGGGGATATAAAAGCTCGAGAGGCTCGTGTTTGTCGAGAACAAGAAGCAATTCACCATATTCTGCAAGACTTCGCAATTATTCAAGCGAAGGTAAACGAGAAGCAAGCTTGGATTGATGAAACTAAATCAATTTTTAAGTAGGTGGTGGTTATATTTTTTTTTGTTTTGTATTTTTTTTACTGTGTTGTTATTTGTATTTTTTTTACTGTGTTGTTGTTTTGTATTTTTTTTGTTGTTAATTTCTCTGAAAAGTAGTTTTTAAGCCGCTGAACCACAGTTAGGTTGGATACATCATGCAAGGTCAAGTCAGAGGTTACCTCATTCGTGGGCCTACTCCTCTTGTAGAATATATGACAACCCTCAACTCATTTGCTAAAGTGTGTGCGGGTTGTGGTACACAATGGCCATACGTGGTTGCAAAAGCAGAAGCCGTTGAAGAAGGGTCAGAAAGATTGAAGATGAAGAGCTTGTTGGATGGAATACAAACTAGCTGTGTTATCAATGTTCATTTAGAAGCATATGTATGTGTGTGTGTATATATAATATGAAATGGGGTTTTGACAAGTTGGTATCACTGGACTCATTTAAGAATTGTGAAAATGGGTATTTGACGAATGATGATTCATGTGTGTTTGGAGCTGAAGTGTTTTAAACACACATGAATCATCATTCGCCAAATACCCATTTTCACAATTCTTAAATGAGTCCAGTGATACCAACTTGTCAAAACCCCATTTATAAACAATTCTACCTTCTCCTATTGCCATTCACGATATCTATAAACACATTCAAATAATAATAATTTAAAACGATTTAATGAATTAGTTAATATATGATTATTATGTTAATGCGATAGGAGTGTAAAACAAAATTGAAAAAAAATATGAGATGTACCATAAATTAAATAATTAACTATAATGGTGTAATTTGTTAAAATTAAAACGTATCTAATATGAATATATAAACAGACATGTGTACTCAGAGTTAACATTCACTGCCATGGATGCAAGAACAAGGTCAAGAAAATACTAAGAAAAATTGAAGGTCTCCTATTTTCTTTATGTGTGTAAATATATAATACGAATATATATATATATATATATCATTTACAAACTAGCTGTGTTATCAATGTTCATTTAGAAGCATATGTATGTGTGTATATATATCATTTACAAATCAGTGTTTAGATCAACAGTATCATAAGGGTTTGTTCCATATGGTTCAAGCTGTGACGGGCCCGGGGTGTGACTGACAGAATGTCTCCTTGGCACGGTTGAAGGGGCGGGATTTGGACACTCTCCACGAGTGTGTCCTACGCATTGGCACCGAGTACATCTTCGTTGTATCGAACTTTCACCACGTGATGGACGTCGGTCGTTCTTTCTCGGTCTCCCGGCCCTGTTCTTATCCATTAAAGGTGGATAGCATGGTGGAAGCGGGTCGGGTGGATACACCCATGCTGCAGGGGGTCCAGCTGGGTTTATTACCTCCACGTATTTTTCCGGTAATATTCGGACGTGAAGAAAGGTACAGCCAAGTCGCTGCAATCTGTACGACCCATATATGTTGCTGCAGCGATGGCATGGCCGCACGGTAACCCAGATTTATCCCATTCGCGACACGAACAAAGGTGGTCTTCCATATTCACAATCGCGTGAATATAGTCATCATGCACCTCGTACTTCCCATACCCGATTGCTCTTACCGGCCATGTCGCCGCACGACGCGCCCTGTACTGAACGATATTCTCTGCCGTTGGTGCGAGTGCATTTTGTATCTTAGCTCCTTTTAGGCGTCGAATTTGGTACCACTCTTGTTGAAAGGCCCGAAAGTAGTCCATAAGATTAACAATCGGACATCTACGCGCAAAACGGGAGAGTGCATTCACAGACTCTGCACTATTCGAGGTCAGAATGTCATACCGTTGTCCAGGAAAATGGGCCGCGGACCACCTCTCCGGTCCAGCATCGTCAAAGACTTTGGCTGCTTCCTTGACACTATATCGTAGCATATTCATGTACTTGTTAAACTCCCGATCCGTATATGCTCTGCATGCCGCCCAATAGACATCCTTGTAGGTGGTAATACGTTTGTCCTTGGATTTGGCGTTCATCTCCAAATGTCGACAGCATATGGCGTGAGGGGCGTTTGGGTACATGGCAGAGATTGCGGCGCTTATGGAAGGAGCCCTGTCAGACATAAACACCAACCCTTGCGGGTCTCCGATAGCTTGTCTCAACATGGACAGAAACCAAGTCCACTCGTCCCCGGTTTCGGACTTGCCTACGCCGAAAGCTACTGGAACGATGGAGTTATCCCCGTCCATGGCAATCGCCAGGAACATCATACCCAAGTAACGGCCCTTTAAATGGGCTGCGTCTATTATCAGGACACGACGTAGATTTTCCAGAAATGTGCGGATCTGCAAAAACATAGGTTAAAATGTTATAGTTTATAATGTGTAAATGTTATAGTTTATAATGTGTAAACATATGACGTGTTAAAATACGTACCGCGGGTCCAAGGGCCACGAAGCACATCTCAAACCGTCCACGTGAATCGGTCCGTAGCTGCGTGACAGTACCAGGGTTCTGCATCTGCAAATTATATAAATATGTCGGGAGTCGTTCATACGACTCCTCGAACGTGCCTCTCACCATAAACAGTGCATGGCAGCGCGCACGCCACGCTTGGTGGTAATCAATCGTGACGCCGAACTGCCGGTGAACGTCGTGGACGATGTCCTTTGGACGCAATGACCTGCTAACATCAAGAAATTTGTTTTTCAGGATCGCACCCAAAGTCTTTTTGCCGGCTTGTTTGTGGTGGGGATTAAGTTGCGTCCTCGTACAAGTGTGTACGTCGTGCAACTTTCTAATCATTATCGCCCCTCCTTTGGGACCCGTGTGAATCGCGTACAACCTCCACTCATACTTTTCTCTAGCACATTCAACTACGTATTTGATTTTGTCAGATGCCCGCACGCGACTTTGGAAACCCTCTTCCAAGAACTTGAGTCCGATCTGACTTGCTAAGAGATCATTCGAATCGAATATCTGACCTGCTGTTAAACTTTCGCTACGAATATAAGGTGTAGGTTCGTAGCTTTGTGTCTGGGTATGGGAGTCTGGAAGAATAGGGGGCATATCAAAAAAGTCATTTATCTGACTACATGATTTTCTACTAGGGGTATATTCTTCGTGATCATCATTATCGGTGTCTGATCTGTCTATTTCAGAATTACCCGTTCTGAAAACGTAGGTTTCGTCATCAGCAACTCCAGCAGTACGCCATTCGTGTGGTTGTGGTGATGGTGGTGGTGGTGGTGGTTGTTGTTGTTGAGAATCAGGCTGCTCTATTTGGAGGTCTTCGTCGTCGTCACCCTCCTCGTCACCGTCGTCGTCACCGTCGGATACGCCGGGATACACAAAGAGTAATGGGGGTCTTTCTGAATCGACTGCAAGGTGCAGAAAAGTAGAGATATCCCCATCGTTGGATAAATCCACAAATGACCCATCGCCATTTTTAAACACTAACTTGCAAATATCATAAGAGTTGATTCCACATTTTTGCATGGCGTATGCAACAAACTTCTGATAAGTATAGTTTACTGACACTTTTACACCATGCTTAGATTTATAAGCAAAATTCCACTCATTGTTATCTTGCACCCATTCACCATCAAAACAGAAATATAGCTTAGCTTTTGCAACAGATGAACTCATTTTTTCAGTAGTATCTCAAACACAAAATATTGCAGAAAGAAATATTGCAACAATGAAATCGTTGTGTGAGAATTATGGCTTGAATTTTACGTCTATTTATGAATGAAACAACCAACATATCAGAAAACCAATCTCTCATTTCATCCACAAACTGATATTCCAAAAACATTGATTTAACATTGATTGAAACATGCAATTGAATTTCAACCACAAATCGGTCTTTAAATTGCAATAATTGTGGAAAAAAACAGTAAAAGCATCAAGATTCGTCTAAGTATAGGGGCTGAAAGTGTAAATTTTCAGGGACCAAAAGTTGAAAATTTCAGGGACCAAAACTGTAAATTTTGGCCCATCGCGGGCTGCGATCGCGGGCAGGGACCAAAAGTGCACTGCGGCCAAAGTTTAGGGGCTTCGCGGGGCATTTGTGCCCAAAATACGTGCCACGTCAGCGTATCCCGCGATCGCGGGACCACATCGCGGGTATTTTGGGTATTTTTGCAAAATTGAAAAATTTTAGGGTATTTTGGTAACAGTTGGTTTGACTTTGGGTATTTTAATTAATTTCCCAAAAATGTAAGAGCATCTCCAACAACTTCCCCATTTCGGAGAAAATAGAGAATACTGAGATTTTGGGCTCTACGTTTGCTCCAACAGCTTCCCCAAAACTATCTCCAAAATGTAGAAAGTATGAGAGAGAATGACTTTTTCTCCAAATATGGAGATCACTCAAAAAATGATTACCAAGTGAGATGACCAATAGGAAACTTTGAAAATAAATATGTAGAGAGACAAATAATATTTTAATAGATGAATGGAATATTTTAATATTATAATCAATGTTTTTTTCTCCAAAATGGGGAATCTGTTGGAGATGAATGTAATTTTTTGAAGGAATTTTGGCTTTTGATTCTCTATTTTGGAGAAATTTTAGAAAAGCTGTTGAAAATGCTCTAAATATCACTAAAATATTTAATTTGTTATTTATATTTTAAAAAATAAATTGAAATGCTTCATTTGACGTGTTGGGTTTTGCCTTTTGACCTTCCACCAAGAATTATGAATTGTATTTTACTCATAATAAGTTATCACATATACTATTTTTACCAATAGACTTTCCAAATATAGCATATTCACAATATATCAGAAAAACAGATGTTAAAATGGATACTTTTTTTTAGAAAAAATACAAAAAAAACTCAATAGGATTTCTTATTTTTTGTTGTTTACCAAACATTTACCGGACAGAGTCATGATTCTTGCTTATTTTATGAAGTAACATTCTCAGTTATTAAAATGAACTGATGGTAATCGTTGATAACCAAATAAATGTTTATGGGTTAAGAATCATCGCCCTCATTTAATTGGTAAGACTCTCAGTCATTATCTTATCTCTTACAGAGTACGATTACCAGTCTAGGGATGGATCCAAATTTTTTTTTCAAACAGTGACACCATTTGACTATAAGAAACAAATATAATGGAAACTTGTGTCCTCATTGTAACACTAACAAGATTCGAACTCGGGTTTGATGTGGAAAAAAAACTCTTGCAAACCAACTATATCAAGGGAAACTTGTGAACTCATTGTAGTTTCAAAATATATATGGTCGACATAATAAATTGATACAGTGACACTTTTCACGATCCTATAACTTTTTACAATATGACGGAGGAATGAATGGTAGCACAGACCACAGTATGGTCTACATTTGGTCCGTCCATGTACCAGACATTGTTACCCCCCTCCTCCCATCCCCCCCAAGTCTCGTAGATGAATGATCGTGGGAAAGTAGAAGTTATGATGAGAAATACAGATTTGGACCCTTGATCGCTTTTAAATAGTGTTAATCTAACGGTTCAACACAAGGCCCTAAATAACCCATGAAGTAGTTTAAAAATTTATTTTCAATTGATCTTCAATTAGTATTGATCCAATGATGAAGATCTCTTCATATCATTCTCACGATAACTAATATTCTTACCTAAATATACATTTTAAATATGAACATATTTACTAGGGAAGAAGTGGTGGACTGTAACTGCATTGATATTGTTTGTGGTTGTATAAAAAGATATGATATTTAACGATGCTAACACTATAATTTACTCGTTGCCGAAAAATTAATAACATGTTGAAAACTAAATTTGTATTTTAACATAAAATAGTGGAATACAAAAACCTTTGACTATAAATCATTAGAAACTAAAACGGACTTTTAGGGTGCGTTTGGTACACTGGACATGACATGACAGAACATAACAGAGATCACTGTCTCATGTTTGACAGAACTTTTATGTGGAACAGACAGGAACAGAGTGGAACAAGTTGGAACATGCTTGTTCCACCCCTACCCCATGGAACAAGCTGGAACAAGGTATAACAAACTTATGTTTTACCAATATAACTCAATATATAATCTAATTCTCTTCTAAAACATCAAATACACATTTTATTTTATATTTTATTCATTCTTTAAATTTTATTTATTTGTATTTTATCTAATGTTATATGTTCTGTTCTGTCCAGTTCTGTCTACCAAATGCTTAACAGTTGTTCTGTCCTGTCCCATCATGTTCTGTTCTATCATGTATGTGTACCAAACGCACCCTTAAGATTTTGTACTATTAATTTAATAAAGAGTGAATTATACTGGTAGTCCCTATGGTTTGCTCAAATTTTAGATTTGGTTCTTAAAACAAGCTATCTAGACCGGTGGTTATTAACTTTTCATTTTCATAACACTAATGGTTCCTCCACTTAACAACTTTAGTTAGGAATAGTTAAAACGGACTAATCAGTTATAGGGACCAAAAGTGATTGGCCCCTATGGTTTATGTGTTCAACACTCAGGGTCCCTACTTAGAAATACATGTGGATTACATCCTTGTGATTTGCATTTTATAATGCATTAGGTCACTGACTTCTAAATCTGTTAAAATTTTCTATTAGTATGTCAACTAAAGGGGCATTTTAGTCATTTTAGTTTTTTTTCATGGAGAGGAGATCAGAGAGGGTTGGTTTGTTGTGTTCGGTTATGTTCGGCTATGTTTGTTGTGTGATTTAGCATACGATGGTTGGAGATGTGGTAGTTGTTGGAGAAAATGACCGGACATAGGAAAGGGGTGGGGTGCCTTACCGGAGATGATGAAAAAGATGTTGGAAGAAAACTTGCTATGATGAATGATCAGTTTCTTACTTGCTTTGAAACTCAAAGGTTTCTCTTTGAAACACAAGGGTTTCTCTTGCCTGAAACACTAAGGTTTCTCTTGCCTGAAAACACTGGGTTTTCTCTTGCCTGAAAACACTGGGTTTTCTCTTGCTTTATGTGAACTACAGGAGTTCGGTTTTTACTTGCTTGCTTTCTTTCTTCCCCCTTACTTTTTTTTAAGAATAATCTTACAAAAACTTCCTTCTTTTGCCCCCTTTTCTTTTTCCTTCCTTAATAAAAAATATAAGATTTTTTTAAAAAAAAATCCTTATAATTTTAATTAAAATATATCTTAATATAAAATTTTTAATAATAATAATAATATAAACTTAAAAGGTCTTATATTATATAATATTAAAAAATATCTTATATTAAAATTATTTATAATCACTTCCTCTTTCTTTTAGGCTAGATCAAAAATGGGGAAATCAAATAGAAGAACCTGCGTGGTTTTGGGAATTACACCAAAAACAGCCGCCTCTTCCTTCTTCTTCTTCTTCTTCAAATCGATGTCTGGTTTTCTTCTCCCTTCAAGAATCAAATCCGGTTCTTTCAATCAATCGACCGTTGCTTCCACGTACTTTTTCAATCGGCGAATTCTAGGGCAAAAACCGATTCAATCGTCCTCCCCTGTTCACTTTCTTCTTTCTTGCGGTTGATTCCCGGATCGTTCTTGCTCTGATACCAATTGTTGGAAGAAAACTTGCTATGATGAATGATCAGTTTCTTACTTGCTTTGAAACTCAAAGGTTTCTCTTTGAAACACAAGGGTTTCTCTTGCCTGAAACACTAAGGTTTCTCTTGCCTGAAAACACTGGGTTTTCTCTTGCCTGAAAACACTGGGTTTTCTCTTGCTTTATGTGAACTACAGGAGTTCGGTTTTTACTTGCTTGCTTTCTTTCTTCCCCCTTACTTTTTTTTAAGAATAATCTTACAAAAACTTCCTTCTTTTGGTGTGGTGAACGTGGAGAAATATCGCAAGTGAGAAAGCAACAAAGCATGAAGACAGGAGAAACATCTACAACGCGTGAGCAAAATGTAACACTTCAATGCCCGAAATTGAATGAAACAAACTACACCGCATGGGCAATTATGATGGAAACAATCTTAAAGGCATATGGTCTTTGGGAAACGCTTGAAGATACAGAAAAAGTAGATGAAAGAAAGATGAATACAACAAAAGCAATGATCCTCACAACATTGCCGGAAGATATTCTAATGCAAGTTGCACAGTACGAGAATGCGAAGGAAGTATGGGAATCAATTAAAGTACGATATATAGGAGCAGACCGAGTTCAGAAAGCACGCCTACAAACTTTAAGAAGCGAATTGGAGACTTTAAAAATGAAGACCAACGAAACCGTGAACGACTTTGCGGGAAAATTGGGAAGCATAAGAGGGAAGTATAAGAGTCTTGGTTCTAATCTTAAAGACAAAGTACTAGTAAGAAAGTTGCTGAACTCCGTTCCAAAGAAGTTACTACCAATTGTGGCATCCATCGAGCAATATTCGGAAGTTGATAAAATGTCATTTGAAGAAGCAATGTGAAGAATAATAACTTTTGAAGAACGCCTCAAAAGTCAAGATGAACCGGAAGAAGATTACCAAAGCAAACTTCTAATGGCAAGTGCAAGTAATCAAAGCTATGGTAGGGGTCGAGGAAGAAACTTTAGCAAAGGAGAAAGAGGACGCGGAAGAGGTACAAGTCAAGGAGAACAAAGCAAGAAAGAGTTGAGATGCTATGAATGTGGTGATTTCGGTCACTTTGCATACGAATGCACCAAATGGAAGGAGGAAGACAAAAGACATATAAAATGTTTCAAGTGCAACAAATTTGGACACTTCAAACATGAATGTACAAAGAAGGAGGAGGTTAACTTAGTTCAATACGAAGATGATGAACAAATAATTGGTGCACCATTACTGTGAAGACACATCAAATAGAAGAACCTGCGTGGTTTTGGGAATTACACCAAAAACAGCCGCCTCTTCCTTCTTCTTCTTCAAATCGATGTCTGGTTTTCTTCTCCCTTCAAGAATCAAATCCGGTTCTTTCAATCAATCGACCGTTGCTTCCACGTACTTTTTCAATCGGCGAATTCTAGGGCAAAAACTGATTCAATCGTCCTCCCCTGTTCACTTTCTTCTTTCTTGCGGTTGATTCCCGGATCGTTCTTGCTCTGATACCACTGTTGGGTGGGAATCATACATCAGACTCTCTTCACATGTATTTTGGTTGAATATTTCTATCAATAATATATCATTAGTTTTCAACCAAAATACATGTGAAGAGAGTCTGATGTCTGATTCCCACCCAACAAAAGATTGAGTAAATTACATTCATGGTTCATGTGGTTTAATAAATAAATAGAGTAAATTAATTGAAAATAAACAGAGTAAAATGACTAAAATACCTCTCTAAATGACAGTTAATAGAAAAAGTTAACAAAGTTAGAAATTAGGGACCCAGTGCGTGCGTTATAGTATGCATGCATACCATAAGTATGTAACCCATAGATATTTTAAAACGTAGGGACCAGAGTGTTTAAACACATAAACCACATGGACCAAACATTTATTTTACACTTATTTTTATTTTGTTGTTATTTTAATTATTTTGTAGTTTGACCATATACTAATAATGTTATGTTAACTGAACTTAATTTTCAATATTTTGCATGTATATTTTCAATTCTCAACTCATAAAATATGTGAATTTATCTTGATTTTTTTTGTTTTTTTAAACTTAACACTAATTGTGTGTGTGAACTTAATAGCTATATATATATATACACACACATATATATATATATAAGTTATTTAATATATAAGTTGTTTTAAGAAATTTCATTAATTTGTGTGTGTGTGTGTGTGAACTTAATAGCTATATATATATATTAAAGTTATTTAACATATAAGTTGTTTTAAGAAATTTTATTTGTGGTTGGATACATAATAAAAAATTTAATAAACAATTTGTGAATCACATTAAATTAAGAGCATAACATTTTTGGCCCTTATATTTGTTCAAACACCAATTAATGATCAATTTATATATTTTTTAATAACTAAAACTTATTTAATAAATTATTACTATTTTTTAATAAATATCATTCACAAAATATTAAAAAGCGTTGATGATAAAACATTTATTTATTAAAAATTATGCATTACAATTTTATTATATTATTAATTATCACATTAATAATAACTGAAAACTACTTTTAAATTTAAAAAATCGTATTCACAACCATTATAGTTTTATATTAAGATGTCCCTAGAAAATTGCTGAAAAAACAAAATAGATGGTATAAATTTTTTTATTTGAAAATCATAAATATTCTGGAAGTCTTCAATGCTACTTTTTAGTATTGTTCTAAAAAAACTCATCGCACAGCCATCATAGCGTGTTATGGTACCAAGACTTGTGTCTAACGTCACGTTAAGCTCATGGCACGCCATGTCCTAATGCGCAATTTTTGTAATGCGATATTTGATTTCTTTTTACGTTTTTGATGTCTTATTTGCATGTTTTAATTATATATACTCATTTAACTTGCTTACTACTATTGACCCATTGAATGACACTACAAACATATGTTTTTATGTATAATATTGTATATGAATTAAAAATTTGACGTCATAAGTCACGTCTTGAAAACGTCATGGCTTCGTCATGGCTCCTAAGGCTTGAAGCTTGGCATCGCCGTCACGCCACGCCTCACGCCATTTAAAACCTTGTTTTTTACCCGTTTGATATATTTCGAAGTAGCTTTAATTTTCTTCATTTAATTATTGTTTAATTATCTTAATATTTTATTTAATAGGTTTAATTATCTTAATATTTTATTTAATAGTTAAATATGTTTAATTGAAGTTATATCAAATCAAATATATATAATTTTTATGGATCTTAAAAGGGAAATTAATTAAAATACCCCAAGTTTGAAGTTGACTTACCAAAATACCCCAAAAAATTAATTTCTTACCAAAATGTCATTTTTCCCCGCGATAAGATCCCGCGATCGCGGACAGGGACCAATTGTGAATTTTTTTGCAAGATATATTTACACTTTCAGTCCCTGGCCCCTGCGATCGAGGCCCGCGATGGCCCGCTATGGGGACTGAAAGTGTAAATAATCTTGCAAAATTTTACACTTTCAGTCCCTGCCCGCTATAGAGGGCTCCCTCCGCGGAAAAAAAGGCATTTTGGTAAGAAATTATTTTTTTGGGGTATTTTGGTAACTCACTTTCAAACTTGTGGCATTTTAATTAATTTCCCATCCTAAAATAAGATTAAATAAAAGATAAATGATTTGAAAATAATTTACTTTTAGATTGATTAAAATAACAATGCCAACTCCAATCTAGAAGTCCACCTACTCACACCTTCTGCCTTTCCATAGATCAATTTAAATTTAGAGTAAATTACATGTTTGGTCCATGTGGTTTAGTGGTTTTAACACTCTGAGTCCCTAAAATAAAATAATTATGGATTACATCCTTGTGGTTTTCATTTTATAACGTGTTGAGTCCCTAGAATTAACTCCGTTCAATTCTGATCCGTTATAGTACCATGTGCAAGGCACATGATGAGTAAATTTGTCATTTCACCTAATTACCCCTTTTCTTAACTTCTTTACCTTTTTTTAACCTAAACTCTTTTTTAGAAACAACAGGGACCAAGCTTGTAATTTCCTCACAACTGAATCTTCCCAAAGCCTCATATCCAGGGGAAAACCATCGGGCACCTCCACACCGCCGGACCACCGCCTGCCTCCACCGTCCGTCACCATCGCCACCTTCACTGCACCACCCTCCGGCCCACTTCTTCTTCTCCCTCCCCTCGGCTAACCCCCTTCCCCTTCCACCTCCATTTGTTTGTTTGAGATCTCTTCCAGGTCTCGATTCTCCAGATCTGCAAAGAGAGAAATCAGGGAGAAAAAGGCAACGAAGAACAGAAGGATCGAGGGACGATCTCTCGATCTGCCAGGCGTTTGCAGGGGGAGAAGACGAAAACGTGGGATACAACTGCCACTCGTCTTCTTCGTCTTCAAGTGTCATTTGTTTGTTATTGTTGCTGCTGCTAGTCTTCTTCTTCTTCAAGTGCCATTTGCATCACTGTTTCTGCAACTAGGGTTTTCTCGATGATTGCTTTTGGCCTTTTTCTCGATGGGGTTTTGCCGTTCCCCTTTTCTTCAAATCGACAGGAGTTACGTTACCACTGTGAGGGGTTGTGAACACATGGAAGAATTAGGGTTATGTAAACACAGGGATGAAGTAGGGTTGCAGAGAAAGGGTAATGATTTAGATTAGTATTTTTTTCTTCTTGTTTTGTATTTAGATTTAGGATTTTTGATTTTGGAAGCTTGAATCTTTATGTTAAGTTCCAGATTGAAGAACTTGATGAGATCAATTGATTTCTGAAAGGAACACATGGACTTTGTGTTTGTTTTGTTTTCTTTCTGTTTCTCACTAATGTATAATTTTCTGGCTGTTCTTGATCTGGGTAATGAATGATCAAAGCTTTTCAAAAGAATGGGGAATACCTGTGTGTTGGACTGGGAATATAAATGTTAAAGATTTTGGGTTAGAATATGATGTAGATTTGTGTATTTTGTTTGGATCTAATTTAGGTTTTTATGTTTGAATCTTGGTGGTGGTGGTGGTGGTGGTGGTTTATTAGTTTTTATTTTTTAATTTAAAATGAGGAAAATGCATAAAATGACCAAAATACCCATCATGTGCCTTGCACATGGATACTTTAACGGAGCAAAATTGAACGGAGTTAATTTTAGGGACTCAACACGTTATAAAATGAAAACCACAATGATGCAATCCATAATTATTTCATTTTAGGGACTCAGACTGTTAAAACCACTAAACCACAGGGACCAAACATATAATTTACTCTTAATTTTAAAATTTTCATTTTTTATATTATTGTATTTAATTTCCGATCGATAAAATATATAAGATCTCAATAACAAGGGCCGGTTATAGAGGTTTGTAATAATGTGATAAATGACATTTATACTGAGAAGTGTTTTTAAACTGTTGATTACTTTTAATCAAATACCTTCCTATGAATTGAGGCTTAAAGGGAATTGATCTGGTGGATCTCGGTGCATCTCATTCTAATGTTCATTCATTTCTCATCCAACGGTTGATAACCACTTCTCACGCTTCTCACGCTTCTCACCAAATCTGGTACTTCTTACCGGAACCCAACCCCAATTATAAAACACTCAAATAAAAATCGGACAGATTATTGGCCTTGATATTTGCAGCGATTACAAATCAGTTAGGGTGCGTTTGGTACGCGGACATGATAGAAGTTCTGCCAAACGTGGAACAATGATCCATGTTCTGTTATGTTCTGTCCTATCATGTCATGTCATGTCCAGTGTAACAAACACACCCTTAAGAAAATTGGGAAGGGTTACAAATCTGGTTATAGACATAACTAGTTAGACCATCCACACACCTGCAAGACCATACTCCTTTCTAAAGTGCCACGTCAGCTTTGCAATAACACATTCCACACACATACAAGACCATACTCCTTTCTAAACTAATAAATTATAATATTAATAATTAATGTTTAAACAAAAAAATAAATAAATTAAATTAAAAAATGCTTTTGTTTAATATATCTATTTTGTAAAAGACCTTTCTAATTTAGAAATATGATGGTTGTCTTGCAAGGCCTTGCAAGCCACATGGCATGCCATGTCATCTTGCAAGGGGTCTTGCAAGACATGTGTGGATGCTCTTAAGGTTTGAGATTTACAATTGAATTGTTCTCAGAGCATCCACACACGTCTTGCAAGACTCCTTGCAAGATGACATGGCATGCCATGTGGCTTGCAAGGCCTTGCAAGACAACCCACATCTTTCATAATTAGAGCATCTCCAATGGTATTTGAAGAAGACTTGGAGATGACTTGACCAATGGAGACAAAGCTTGAAAATGACTTTACTCATCAAAGGCTTGATGTTTCTCAAGTCTTTGAAATAATGAATGTGAGAGGCAAGATTTTTTTTGAAACGACAATTGTATTAAACCAAAACCAAAGGAATACACACGAGTCTACTGCCAATACACAACCAAGGATGCTACACGAGACAAACAAAACTCACAACCAAGGACGATACACGAGAAAAACAAAGCTGTCTACAGGATCAAGAGTGATTCAATTGCAAAATTAACGAGGCACTGCAGTTTGCGAGCACCAAACCACAGCGACCCGCCCTTCGACAGCCCCACACCTGTATGTAAGCAGCCCTGTGTTGATCCAAACAGCGCCGGATCGGAGGACCATTGCATGCAAGTGCGAATTGCAGCCCACCCAACCCAAACCTGTATACGAACACCACGTCCTGTGCAGTAGCCTCATTCCTCTTAACACGATCCCTTTTTTCAGTCCTTTCCGAACAAACAGTAGCTTTACCCCTCAACTGGATTAGCGAGCCACGTTACCCAGTCCATACATAGCCCATTGTCTCATTTCGTTACCCAATCAAAAATCTTCAGCTGGAACTCAAAAAATTTCTCTATCAGTTTACAATTTTCATTTTCAAACACAAGTCTGTTCCAAGAGTTCCATATAAGGTACAACATACTTCCTATCATGCCCTGCCATCTCTTTAGACTCTTTGGTAGAAGGCCCAGATTTTCCGAGCGCTTCAAGACCTCTTCAACGGAGTTTATCAGTCCCATGTCCACGTTCCACCACCTCCCCACTTGGTTCCATAAGTTCCTCACGTCCTCGCACGTCACTAACGCGTGGTCAAGCGTTTCGATCTCATTATTACATCTTGGACAAAGGGTAGAATGAAGGTCAATACCCATTTTGTCCAAGACCGAGCGTACAGGGATCTTACCGTGTTTTACTCTCCACAAGAAAATACTTATTTTTTTCGGGATCGCCCTATCCCACACAGTGGCGGCTGCTGTTACTCCCCTCTCCGATCTCTTTTCTTCTAGTAGAAGTCACAATCTCTTCACCGTAAATCCTTCTTGGTTATCCAATGCCCACGTTACCCTATCCTCGGCGTTCCCTATAGTAGAGTGATGATCCAAGACACCTCTTAGTTCTTCCAACTCTCCCAACTCCCTTCCTAACGGCTCCCTTCTCCACCCCACTCCCACACCCGAGACCCCCCACAGCCCCCTCTTCTCCCCGCTACCGTCACTTCTTTGTTACTTTCTAGATTGTAAAGTCTCCTGAACGTTTCCTTTAATCTCCCACTATTAGTCCACATGTCGTCCCAAAAGCGAGTGTTCTCCCCATTCCCCACTCTTTTCCTAAACGAAGTCAAAAATGGTATCCCTTCCGCCTCGACTTCCTTTCCTACTTTTATGATAGTTTCCCACACCGAACCTCTACCCCCCCTTCCCCGACGTTCCTCCTCCACCAAACCCCCTTCTCTCTCGTAGATGCTTTTGATTATTTAACCCATAACACATCTTTGCCCTTATAGAATCTCCACCACCATTTCCCAATTAATCCAAGGTTCATATCTCGAAGCCATCCTATGTTAAGCCCCCTTTTTCGAAAGACCCCAACACCGTACCCCATTTGACCCATGCACATACCCCTTTTCCACTCTCATTCCCTCCACGACCCCCACCACCCCAAAAGAAGTTACGACGTACACTCTCAAGATTTTGTAACACTCCTACCGGGGTACGAAACAACGACATATAGTATAATGAAACACTACTTAAGACCGACCTTACCAACGTCCAACGCCCTCTAAAAGATAAGGCTTTTGCTTTCCACGATGCAAGTTTAGTTTTCATTCTTTCCACCACCGGAGTCCAATGATTGACTCTTTTCATGGATTGCCCAACCGGAAGACCAAGGTAGACAAGCGATAGACACCCATATCCACATCCTAGACCTCGTGCCCAATTTTGAATTTCCTCCTCCACAACACCCACCCCGTATAGCTTGCTTTTGACCAAATTCAACTTTAGTCCGGAAACCGCATGAAAGCATTGTAGGATCTTCATGAGGTTTTTCAAGTTCGTTAGTCTCCATTCCCCGAAGAAAATCACATCATCCGCGAACTGTAGATGAGATACGGGCACTTCCTCCGCCCCCACTTTTATACCTTCAAATAAACCTTTTTCCTTTGCTTCTTCCATCATGTTATGAAGATTTTCGGCCACGATCAAGAATAGAAACGGGGCTAGGGGATCCCCTTGCCTAAGCCCCCGCTGCATTTGGAATTCTTCTGTTGGTGCTCCATTGACTAACACAGAAATCCTTGCCGATTTTAGATATCCCTCGACCTATTGTCTCCACTTCACTCCAAATCCCATCTCCTTTATAGAATCCAAAAGGAATTCCTATTCGACCGTATCGTAGGCCTTTTCGAAGTCTACTTTAAAGATCATACCTCTCTTTTTTGTCCTCTTTAGGTAGCTCACCACTTCGTTTGCTATGAGGATTCCATCGAGGATTGATCTCCCTTTGATAAATGCACTTTGCTCGTTACTAATCACCTTATCCATGACCATCTTCATTCGTTCCGCCATCACTTTCGAAATCACCTTATATATGAGTCCAATAAGGCTAATCGGACGAAAATCGTTAAGGTCACTTATGCTCTCGTTCTTCGGTATTAAAGTCAAGAAGGAATTATTGCACCTGTCATGTATTTCTCCCTTCTCCCAAAACCATTCCACCGCCGCCATTAGATCACCTTTTAAATCCTCCCAAAATTTTCTCACGAACTCGATTGTAAAGCCGTCCGGTCCCGGTGATTTGTTATTCCCGCATTCTTTGATAGCACACTTTACTTCCTCTTCGGTTATCTTTCTCTCTAGCATCTTTGCGTCTTCCTCCGAAATTTTCTTTGTGCGACCTAGTCTGAGTTTCGGATTCGTCTTCCTCCCGCTTTCATATTTTCTTTTGAAGAAGTCGAACACACGTTCTTTGATCTTCTTCGGATCCTCCGTCCACACTGCATCAATGTTGAGTCCGAGGATGGCGTTCCTCCTCGTCCTACTTCTGATCGTAGAATGAAAGAACCTCGTGTTCTCGTCGCCTTCCTTGAGCCATTTAATCTTTGCCTTTTGTTTCACCATGTCCGCACTTTTCTCTTCCAACTCTAACCATCTTCTTCTCACTTCTACCCATTTCCTCCTTTCCTCTTCCTCCAAACTTCTCGATCCCGCCTCTTTTTCCCACTTTTTTGTTTCCTCCCGTTTTGTAACACCCCGCTTACCACGACACAATATTGTCCGCTTTGCCCCACTGGCTCACGGCTTTGTTCTTGGCGACCTGGCGAGGACTTCCCAGGGGGTCACCCATCCTGGTACTACTCCCACCCAAGCACGCTTAACCACAGAGTTCCCAAGGAACCCGCATGCTTGTGGCCCCAAAACGCGTTGTGGATGGTAAAGCCAAGGTTTACTAATATACCCAGCATCTATCCTGTCCACGGCCGATGTGGGATATGCCTAAGGTGTTACACACACCCCCCCTTAGGGACTCATCGTCCTCGATGAGGTTTGCCCCACCATCCCGAACGGCACAGGAGTGGCTCTGATACCATTTGTAACACCCCGCTTACCACGACACAATATTGTCCGCTTTGCCCCACTGGCTCACGGCTTTGTTCTTGGTGACCTGGCGAGGACTTTCCAGGGGGTCACCCATCCTGGTACTACTCCCACCCAAGCACGCTTAACCACAGAGTTCCCAAGGAACCCGCATGCTTGTGGCCCCAAAACGCGTTGTGGCTGGTAAAGCCAAGGTTTACTAATATACCCAGCATCTATCCTGTCCACGGCCGATGTGGGATATGCCTAAGGTGTTACACGTTTGACTTTCAATTCTGTCTCCACACCCCCCATTTTGAGTGGCTCCACGCTTTTAAGGCATACTTTACGTTTTTTAGTTTGTCTCGGAAGCGACAATCCGGCCTAGAAGTTGTTACCTCCTTTCCCCACGCGTCCTTAACCACCCTTTGAATCTCTTCGTCTTTGAGCCAAGCATCGTAAAACTTGAATGGACGCGGGCCAAAGTCTGCCCATTCATCACTTAGCATGATTGGCATATGGTCCGACCGCTTTCTAACCAGGGCCTTCGCCCCCAACTTCTTCCACATTGTTGCAAAATCTTCTGTCACCAAAAACCGGTCCAACTTGCTAAATTTCCTTCCATCATCGCTTATCCTTGTGTACCTGTGGCCCCCCAAACGCACCTCTTCTAATTTGTTCCTACGAATGAAATCGTTAAACTCCTCCACACCTTTTGGATTCGTGATGGAGTTTAGTCTTTCGTTGCTTCCTCTCACCTCATTAAAGTCCCCAAAAAAGACCCACCGCACCTCCTCCTTTTCACACAACCTGTCCAACTTGGTCCACAGTTCCATCCTATCCTTGTGCTCCCTAGGGCCGTAGATGTTAACGCAGCCCACCAAACCATCTGACGATCCCCATTTTCCAATCACCGCCACAAAGTTCTCTTCCTCTACAACAACTTCGCATTTGAAGGTATTTTTATTCCACATCACCAATAACCCACCCGATCTCCCGGCTTCTTTCACGTGAACAAAGTCGGCATCGTTAGTCCCCCACAACTTCTCCACACAATCAATAGTAATGTCTTTTAATTTTGTTTCCTGCAGTCCAATTAAACATGGTTTTTCTGATCTACATATTGCTTTCACCCACTCCTTTTTCCTTCCCGCACCCAACCCTCTCACATTTAAAGAAATAATCTTCATAAAGTTTTGGGGATAACGAACTCCATTCTGTCTTACCACTAACCGCAAACTGCCCCTCCCCCTTTACTCACCAAATTATTCCCCCTTCTCCCCAGTTCACCCCTAGAATTGCACCGAAATCATCCAAACCTACCGAATCGTTGCTTTTTAATTCGTTAGAAATTGAAGTCTTACTTGAGACCGCATACCTTGTACTGAGTGCTCCCGTACTATCTTTCCTTCTACAGTCGCTACTTCTGCCCAAATTTCGTGATCTCTCTTTTCTGCGCCCACCACTTCTCGCCTGTTTTTTGAGGAGGTGAAAGCTGACCCTGCCCCTCCCTATTGCAATACTCTCCATCTTTGTTTTATGCTTCTCCTTATTTTTATTTCGCCTCTGACCCCTCTTCAGTTTCGACCCCTCAGCTTGTGCAACATCGATTTGTACAGGTTCTTCTAGGTCGATCTGCGTATCTCCGTTCCTTTCTCCTTTTTCATTTTCTCCCTCTGGATTACTTTTAAATTTGGGCTGGACTTCCTCTTCTTCCATGTTTCCTTTAGGCTGGGCTTCCTCTTCTTCCGTGTTTGACTGCAATCCAATACCTTCAGGCCCAGATAGTGTAGGCGTGGCCCATAGTGTTCCACCCGGCCCATGTGTTTTTTGTTTTTCAGCCTTTTCTTGACTTTTACCTAAATCTTCCACCGCCCTCTTCTCGGAACTCACCTCCACATCCCCCAAGGCTGCTGCAATGAATGCTGTCCCCCATCTTCGTCTTCTTTCTCTACCGCCGAATGGTTGTCGGGCAGTTTTCCGACCGCCTGAGAATGGTTTTCCGATTCCTGTTTCTTTTCCGCTGATTCGCCATTTTCCTCTTTCTCTTTATTGCCCTTTTCGCCAACTGTGTTGTCTCCCATTTCGAATCTACTTTCGTCCCCTACCCACTCCTCGTTCCCATCATCGCCCTCCGACCATTCCGATGGGATTGAAGACTCGTTCCCATCCCTGTCACTATCGCTATACCTCCCCTCACTGTCCACTTCTTCTGCCGGGTAGTATTCCAGAAGGCTGTTGTCTTCTTCCTCTATTTTTATGACGTAGTACAGATTACCTACTTTGATGCTTTTAATTTCATTTATTCTTGATACGAGGCATGTACTGATTAGGATCTTTCCCCACATCATAACCACGTTATCCTCCATACTACAATTTTGATACTTTAGCACCTTCCCCCATTTCCCAGTTATCTCCATAAAAGTATTAGTATTCTAGGCATGGAGGGGCACGCCCTCAATTCTCAGCCACGCAAGGCGGTCTGATGGGCGGAATCCAACTGTGCACCTTCTTAGATCTTTCACCCATAGGTGAATCCCGTGCGACTTGTTTTCCAGGATATTCTCCATTGCTTTGGTGGTCACAAATTCGATTAATACACTTCTGCCACCTACCAATTTCAAGCTACATTCCCCCATTTCTTTCGCCTTGAACATATTTTGTATTTGGACTAGGTTGTCCATTGCCACTACATTGCCCACTGCGCATCTTTGTAAGTAGCTTATCGCCGCTTCATCTGGTTTCCATTCACCTATAACTGGTTGAGTATATCTTTCTTCCTCTCCCTTTGTCCCATTTTTCACCACTTCCGCATAACTCTTCCTATTTTTTGTGTTCCATTCTTTAGTTGTATTAGTTGTATTCTGCATCATCCTGTGTCTGTCGCCGCTTTTTTCCATTCCTTCCTTCATCTCTCTTCCCTTCTCCAGAAATACCCTCAAACGATATGAGCCAAACCAAATATCCCTCAACTTCATCATTAGCGTATTTCGATCATTTACAAGTTTAAATCGAACGAATCCAAATTTCTTTCCCGTTCTAAGCCTTCTGTTTGCCATATAAATATCTGTAACCACTCCATATTTCTTGAAGGTTTTCCATAGCATTGTAACATCACAGTCTTCTGGAAAGTTAAAAAACATATATGTCGTCATTCTTGGAGTCTTGTTGTCGCTGGTATATCGGTCTCGAAGCGGTACATTATACCTAAGTGTGTTCCTATACCCCTGTTCTATTCTCACGCCCTCACCATCTCTCCCAACTCGTCCCCTACCTCTCTCTCGGACCCTCTCTCTCTCTCTCTCTCTCTCTCCATTTCTTGAATTGTGAGAGGCAAGATAGAGAGAGAAAGTATAAATTGGTGGGACCAACATATTTTTTTATTTTTTTTATTTTTTTCAAGTCTTTCATAAAGCTTTACCATTGTGGATGCCCTTAGAAAGCTCTTTCACAGACTATATATATTAAACAAGTGCACTTTTTTAATTTAATTAATTTATTTGTTTGTTTAAACATTAATTATTAATATGTTTATTAAGTTTAATTCATTTATTAGTTTATTTGAACATTATTTTTTTAATATTTTTATTAAATTTCTTACCCCCGCTTTATTTTAGAAAAATGATATTTTTTATATTTGTTAATTAAATTATATTTACACAAAATATAGTAAAAGAAAACAAAAGTAAAATTTTAGTTATCTATATTTTATAATTAATTTATTAGTTATATTATAATTATCTATATTATTTATATTATAATTTATTACTTTATAAAGAAGTTTGGTCTTGTATGTCATTGGAAGGTGTTATTGCAAAACTGATGTGACACTTTAGAAAGGAGTATGGTTTTGCAGGGGTGTGGATGGTCTCAATATTTACATAAGTGTCACTTACTGTTATGTCATTGTTTTTTATGAATTTTTATAATTTTGGTGTTGATGTATTTAGATTATTTTCCCCTGATTTGATGTATAAATGTGTGTATACCTTATCAATTTTTACATATCATCAAATAAACTCATAATCTCTATAAGTTTGTGTTCTTGTGTTCTCAAGTTCTTGTGTTGTTGTGCAGGTTACAATTAGTTTTTGAACCAGTAACACAGATCCATGTACAACTATAAATGATACAATTAGTAGACGTGTACGTAAGTTAGAGTTGATATATACGCACTGTTCTAAAAGGCTCGCCACGACAGCCGCCATGGCGTGCCGTGGCTCAAGGCTTGGGTCCCACGCCACGTTATGCCTGTGGCATGCCATGGCCTAATATGCGGTCTTTTATAACGTAATATTTGATTTTTCTTTACGTTTTTAATGTCTTATTTGCAGCTTTTAATATATAACATAATTTAACTTATTTATTGTCATTGACTCGTCGATTAATAGTACAATACATATGTTTTTATATATAATAGTACACCAATTAGGTAACACAATAAAAACCTGCTAAGATGAGGACTAAACCAAATCACTCCAATTAGGACACCAGATTTGGTGTTATGAATATTAACACACCAAATTTGTTGTTACATTGTACATTTGCACAAGTTGGAGAATATAAAAAGAAAAATATATCTAAAATCTTACATTTTTGTATAAATAAGACTGATAGCTGACAAAACCTAAAAAATACTGTTAAGGTGACGGCTAAACCAAATTACTCTATTGGCGACGCCAGATTCGGTGCAATGAATAGTAACACACTAAATTTGCTAACACCATTCATTTACATCAATTAAATAATACTAGTTGAGTACCCGCGCAATGCGGCAGGATGTAAAAGTTCTATGGGGGTTGTTGGGTCATCACAGATTTGAAGTTGACTCAATTTAAACCCACTTAGATACTTAGAATGTTTTTGGATTCTTTTGTGTAACTTGTACTCTTATATCAATTGTTCGGTGAAGTCGAAGATCAACTGAAACCAAGTGCGAAGACTATCTCATTGCGGAAGTGAGAAAATCGACAGCAAGTTTCTACAAGTTACATCACCACCGATATGCTTGTGCTATCGGTGGACACGCATCACCGAATTGAAGAAATTCGGTGAGGAGTTCAAGAAGACCTCCACCGATATGTGTTCATAAATCGGTGGGAGTTCAAGAAGACTGCACCGAAATATTAATCACTTCGGTGAAACTCTCTCCTTTCTATAGAAGTGAGATTTCGAATTGGTGCAGTTTTCAATACAGGAGGTCGGTAGCCTTATTCTCTATAGACAAAAGAGAAGATCATTTATTATGAGACAATATCCTATTGTCAGATAAAAGTGGCATTTCGTCATTTTATCTATTCTCAGATAATGTCTTTTTCTGGTACGACTGTCCTCCTGGTTCCTTGGATAAGTTAAAAAGGAGATATCAGCTTTTCAGAAGTCAACCTCTACAATGAATGGAAAAGTGACAAGTGTCCCATGCATTAAATGATGCATGGACTATAAATAGAGGTGAAGACTCTCCATGCAAATTACGCTTCTGAAGATTACTAAGTGCAAGCTCCTTTCTTACTGAAACTGCATCTTGTGTCTAAGTGTCCAATTTGTTCTAAGTGTTTTTTAGTTTACTTTGTGTTAGATTGTTAGAATAGTTTAACTGTTCTTTTCCGCAACAATCTTTTGTTTTCTATGTGTAATTCTTATTGAAAGATTTTCAATATATTGAATTAAAACTTGTGAAAGATCTGAGTATTGTATTCAACCCCCCCTTCTACAATACTTGTTGAGCCATTTTGGGACCAACAAGTGGTATCAGAGCGGAAAGTTTAATTCATAAACTTGATCCGCAATGGCTGCCTCATCTTCATCCCTAACTGTTGAAAACACTAGTCAAAACAATTTTGCTGAAAATGGTTCCATTTCAAAACCTCCCAAGTTTAATCCTAACAACTTTTCTCTATGGAAAAGCCATATGATGCTTTTCATGGAAGGAGTGGATACTAGATATCCAACCATTCTCAAGGAGGGACCTATCATCCCGAGAGTTTGGGCTCGCTATGAAAAGCAGAGGCCTGGTAAGGAAACAGTTGACAAGTCAAGTGACTCTGATGATTCTGAACCTTCCAACATAGAGAAAGCAAAGACTACTGGTCGTTACATTCTCAAAAACCCAAAGGAATATACTGATGAGGAAAAACGATTGGTGTCTCTGGATTCTCGGCTTAGAGCAATCATTGCTCTCTCACTTCCTGATGAAGTCTATCACTCTCTTGTTAATTTGGGTACTGCTAAAGAGATGTGGACTACTTTGTGTGTACTTTATGAGGGTACAGAGGAAGTGAAGAAAAGCAAAAAGATTGGCCTCATTCGAAAATATGAGCTCTTTGCCTATGAAAATGGAGAATCTCTTCCAAGCATTTATAACCGTTTCAACTCTCTCTTAAACGATTTAAAGTTACTAGGTAGAGTTTATGACAATGAGGAAGTTCTATGCAAGTTTATGGATTGTCTTCCTGACTTTTGGGAAAACATTTGCACTTGCATTAAAACTACCAAGGATTTGGAATACATGCCTTTAACTGTTTTGTATGGAACTTTGTTCAACTTTGAACAAACCAAGCTTCATAGGAAAACCATCTTCAAAGAGATAAAAAGCTCTTCAATAGCTCTTATCTGTGAAAATTCCAAGAAAAGTCAAAATGTTCCTTGTATCACATATCCCTCATCAGACTCTGACACCGAAAATCAGAACAACCGTTCTCACCAAACGGAGGCATATCTGAGTGATGCCGATGATGAAGGTGATGAAATTTCGGTAGACCGAATGTCTGATGAAATGGCTATGATGGCCGGTTTTAAAAATAAATCTCGAAATTTCAACAAACCCAGAAGTTTCAGAAAACCATCCTTTACAAAAATGTCTTCTTCTGATAAGACAAATGAAGAATGTTTCAATTGTGGTAAGAAAGGACACTTTGCTGCTGAGTGCAGAAACAAGCGTGTGTCAAAAGTCAATTCTACGTCCTCTGACAAATATCCTTCCAAATTTGAGAAATCCAAAGATAAATCATATTTCAAGAAAGATTCTCAATCCTCCCCACTCTCTCACCAGGAACGTGCTGAAAAGTACAAAGCTAAGTACAAGAAGGAAAAAAGAAAGAAATGAAGGATCTCAAAGGAAAGGAAAATGATTAATGGCAGAGGCTCATGACTGGGAAGAAGAAGAAACCTCTGACAGTGATTCTCAAAATATGTGCTTTATGGCCATATCAGAAGAGGTGGAAGAAGAAAAGGCAAAGTCTCCAATGGCATTAGTTTCAACTGAATGCTCATCATCATACTCTCAGGTACATCCCTTCAATGACATGGCTGATATTGAAAAGATAAATGCTTATAAATCTCTAAATCAAGACTTTTACAATGTCAAAGAAAGCAAGAAAAGAAAATCTGCTCAAGTTAAAAATCTTAAATCTCAACTTGAATCTTTCATGTGTCAACTTGGAAAGTTTGAGATAATCAAAACTGAGCTTGAAAATCTAAAAGTCATAAATCATGAAATTGAAAAGGAGAAGAATAAACTGTTCAAGAAGTTAAAGAAAGAACAGGAAGTTGTCAGAAAATGGACAAATTCTTCAAGGAATCTTGAACAGATCTTTCAAGACCAAATCGGTGGTAATAACAAGTTTGGGTTAGGATATGAAAAATCCATGCTTGAAAAATCTTCCCATGCACTTGTTCCCATCACCGATACATGGGATGATGACTCTGAGTCAAACTCTTGTGATTCAATTTCTTTAAATTCTGCTGATCTTAGTGAAGCCTTAAAATATGGAATGTTTTTAAAAGCCAAAGAATCTTCATCTGATCAAACCCATAAAGTGCAAAATTTGAAGGATACTGTTAAACCCATTCATGATGTGTTCAAAGATTTAACCATTGATAACAACTCTTCAAATCTTTCAAAATCTCAAGCTTTCAAAGAAAAACACACCATGGAAAAATCCTTCACCGATTTTGTCCAAAAGGGAAAGACCGAAGTTTTCTCAAGAAAGACCCCTGACCATGCTTCAACCTCAAGAACCGAACTTTTTAGAGGTCCTCGCAATCCCCTTTTCGGTCCAAAGATTAAGATTGATATAATTGGAAAGGAAAAAGGAAAGGAACAAAAACCCAAAAGAACTTTCATCTACCGAAAATGTTATAATTGTGGTGATACCTTTCATCTTGCTAAGGACTGCCCAAGGGAAAGAATCGACAGATCCAAACCCAAGGTCTCTCACATCTCTAACCCAAAAGGACCCATTACCAAATGGGTACCTAAGAACTGACTTGATGTTGTCTGCAGGTTTTTGAGCACCAACAAGTTTGGTATTTAGATAGCGGGTGCTCACGTCACATGACTGGAAACAAACATCTTCTTGTAAACTATGTGTCAGAAAAGGGTCCTTCTGTAACCTTTGGGGACAACTCCAGAGGTCACACTAAAGGGTATGGAACTCTCACGAATGGAACCCTCACCTTCAATAAAGTGGCATTTGTTGAAGGTCTCATGCATAACCTCCTTAGTATTAGCCAACTGTGTGATCTTGGATACAAAGTTATCTTTGAACTGCGTATCTGTACTGTTGTTGACAAGAATATGAAGGTTGTCCTCTCTGGAAGAAGGCTAGATAATGTGTATATCATTGATATGAGTCAAAACAACTCTTCAAATGTCTGCTTCGTGTCTGACGATACAGTCAAAAGAAACTGGCTGTGGCATAAACGTTTGTCTCATCTTAACTTCAAAACCCTTCATAAATTATCAAACAAAGAGCTGGTGACTGGCATGCCTAAGTTGAACTTCGTCAAAGAAAAGCTGTGTGATGCATGTGAAAAAGGGAAGCTCACCAAATCTTCTTTCAAAACCAAGCAATGCTCTTCCATCAATCTCCCACTTCAGATGCTGCATATGGATCTATGTGGACCAGTCAGCACTCCCAGTCTAGGAGGAAGAAGGTACACTCTTGTTATTGTTGATGAATTCTCTAGATATACTTGGGTGTCTTTTCTCAGGCACAAAAGTGATGCAACTGAAGAAATCATCAACTTTGTCAAAAAGAATGAAATTCTGAATGGTCAGCTTGTCAGATCTGTAAGAAGTGACAATGGCACTGAATTCAGAAACAGTGGTTTAGAAGACTTCTTCAATGAGAAAGGAATCTCTCAAAACTTCTCTGCTGTCAGAACTCCACAACAAAATGGTGTTGTGGAAAGAAGAAACAGAACTCTTTGTGAAGCAGCTAGGTCTATGTTAAGTGAAGCAAAACTGCCAACCTATTTTTGGGCCGAAGCTGTCAACACTGCCTGTTTCACTCAAAACAGGTCGGTGATAACAAAAAGACATGAGAAAACCCCGTATGAAGTCTTTCATGGAAGAAAACCAAACATTGGTTTCCTTCATGTCTTTGGTTGTGTGTGCTTTATCCTAAATGACAGGGAAAATCTTGGGAAATTTGATCCTAAGGCAGATGAAGGAATCTTTGTGGGATATTCCTTGACTTCCAAAGCCTACCGAGTTTACAATCTTCGAAGAGAATGCATTGATGAATCTATCCATGTAAAGTGTGATGATTCAAGATCATCTTCCTTGACAAATGATGATGAAGAACTACATAGATGGATATCATCATGCATTGGGGATTCTCCCTTTTCAACCTCCACCGATCCACCTTGTACTCCAAATATTTCCTCTGTTCCAAACAATCAAGTTGGGTCATCTTCTTTATCACCTGAAACCCTCTCTGCTGAAATTGCCCCCACCGAACCCTATCCATCATCCACCAAAATTAACCCCATCACCGAATCTCTTCCTGCCAATAATCCCTCTGACGACCCACCTTCATCACACCCTGCCAACACTCCAGCCCCGAACTTCCCTTCCACTTCAATTATTCCTTCACCGATGCCCCCTGCTCTTAAATGGACCAAAGATCATCCCATTGATCAAATCATCGGTGATCAGCAAGCTGGTGTTCAAACAAGGAGAGGTACCAGCAACATCTATCTCTATGTGAATTTCCTATCTCCTGTTGAACCTAAAAAGATTGAAGAATCCCTAAGTGACCCATGTTGGGTTTCGGCCATGCAAGAAGAACTCTCCCAATTTCAAAGAAACAAAGTCTGGAGACTTGTGCCTAGACCTTCAAGGAAAACAATCATCGGCACAAAATGGGTCTTCAGAAACAAAATGGATGAAGATGGTACTGTCATCAGAAACAAAGCCAGACTCGTAGCTTAAGGCTACCGACAGGAAGAGGGCATTGACTATGATGAAACATTTGCTCCTGTTGCCAGACTTGAAGCTATCAGGATCTTTCTTGCTCATGCTGCTCACAAGAACTTCAGGGTATTTCAAATGGATGTGAAAAGTGCTTTTTTGAATGGAGAACTAGCTGAGGAAGTCTATGTGAAGCAACCTCCAGGCTTTGAAGATTCCACACATCCAGACTATGTGTACCGACTTGACAAAGCTCTGTATGGGCTCAAGCATGCTCCTCGAGCCTGGTATGACACTCTTGCCATCTTTCTACTCAAGCATGGCTATACTAGAGGTACAATTGACAACACTCTCTTCCACAAGCAAACCTCAGGTAATCTCATTCTTGTTCAAATCTATGTGGATGACATTATTTTCGGTGCCACCGATGAGTCTCTGTGTGATGACTTTGCCTCTCTCATGAACAGTGAATATGAGATGAGCATGATGGGGGAGCTAACCTTTTTCTTAGGTCTTCAAGTGAAGCAAATTTCAGAAGGAATTTTCATAAACCAAAGCAAGTACATTAAAGATCTTCTGAAGAAATTTGGCTTTGAAAACTCCTCCCCCATGAAAACTCCCATGGCACCACCTTTGAAACTTGATACCGATTTAAATGGTGAATCTGTGGACGTTACCCATTATAGGGGCATGATTGGTTCTTTGCTTTATTTAACTGCTAGCAGACCAGATATCATATTTGCTACTTGTCTGTGTGCCCGTTATCAAGCAAATCCAAAGAAATCTCATTTGGATGCTGTGAAACGGATTTTCAGGTATCTAAAGGGTACCATGCATCTGGGTCTTTGGTATCCCAAAGACTCAGGTTTTGAACTCATGGGATATTTAGATTCTGACTTTGCAGGTTCTAAAAATTATAGAAAAAGCACAACAGGCAGTTGTCAATTCCTTGGTGGAAAACTGGTAAGCTGGTCCAGCAAAAAGCAAAATTCAGTCTCAACATCCACTGCCGAGGCTGAATATGTTGCTGCTGGAAGTTGCTGCGCACAGATTCTATGGATGAAAAACCAGTTGAGAGACTACAATCAGTTCTACTCCAATATACCCATCCTATGTGATAATTCAAGTGCAATTGCAATTGCAAACAATCCTGTTCTTCACTCAAGGTCCAAACACATCGATATCCGATATCATTTCATCAGGGACCATATCTCCAAAGGTGACATTGAGCTGCATTTTATTCCAACTAATATTCAGCTTGCAGATTTGTTTACTAAACCTCTGGATGAGGCCAGATTCACCTTCCTCATCGGTGAACTTGGCATGTTGTACTTAGAATAGGTTCAAAAAAAAAACCTTTCGGTCTGATAACTTTCGGTGGCAACAAGATCCTTTTTCGGCATGAGCATCTTCAGTGATCTTTTCGATGATCAGATAATTCTCGGTGGAACCAAGATCCACTTTCGGCATAAATACCCCAAGTGATCTTTTCGGTGACTCATCTCTCGGTGGATCTCCTCGGTGCGCATATCTGTCCTCTTCGGTGTCTTGACGCCTCGGTGGATCTCTTCGGTAAGCAAATCCTCACCGATTCCATCTCGGCATATCTTTCACCACCGATGATCTCTTCATTTCCTCACCGATGTCCACCGAAATTCAATCCTATCCACACGTCACACCTATAACTCTATTTGTGTCAGACCTGTTCACCTCCCCGTTTTGTGAAACGGCTTCTTGACCACAACTTCCAATGTGGTCATGATTGCTTTTTCTATTTTCCTTTATTTTATTATTTTTTAACCGTTCCCCCACTTTTTAACACCCTATAAATACACGACTCTTTCCTTTCATTTTTCCTTTACGTTTTCTTCATCTCCTTCGTGCTTCCTCTATAAACCTGCAACTTCGTGCTTCTCTCGATCATCAATGGCGTCCTCCAAGCACAACCCCCTAGGTGTTTTGCCGATCTGAAATTCAACCCATGCAATCACGTTGCAAGATTTGAACCCGACCCCTCTCACCCAGAGTTTAACCATGTAATCAAGTTCTTCACTCGCTCTCCCCTTCTTCATGCCTTCACCTGTAATCCCAAAATGAGCAAAATGCTCATTGGGAAATTCTGGCTTACCTGTGTGTATGACTCCTCAAATGATGCGATCCACGCATCCATCCTTTCTGAAGACGAAGGTGATCATGACCTCACCTTTGGGGTCGATGATGTTCGCACTGCACTTAAAACGATGCTTTCGATCCCTATGACGAATGGCATTCAGATACCGTTCTCGAAGATGTCCTCAGTACAACAGGTTACGTGGTCGATGATAACTCCAAAAGCTCCAAAGGTCCTGGAACTCTTCTTCGGAGTCACATGGGTGGTGTATGGAACTTCTTCTTTGCCCATGTGATCCACTGCCTCTCCCGAAAGACGAGCGGCCACGATCAATCCCCTTCATACATCACCAAACTTGCCCATGCCTTAATCTTTCAACGCCGAGTGGATTTCGCCCAGTACTTCTTCACCGAATTAGTGGAAGTGATCTCCCATCCAAAGAAGTGCCATGTTGCCTACCCCCGATTTATCTCTATGATCATCCATCACAAGCTTGGCAAAGCTCTGGACAAAGACCGCAAGTCTCACACTTCCCGATTCACTTATGACTGGTCTCCCCCGATCGTCGGCAGCAAGACTCTCAACGTCGGTGTTCTCGACACCGATCGTCCTTTACGCCAAGGTATGATCACTTTAGCCATCTCTCCAGAACTTCAATAGGGTGATTCTGAAATTCCAGGGTTTCAATACCCCGATATCCCTGAGGTCCTTCCTGCTGTTGTGACCTCCTCCCCACGTCCCAGAGTAAAGTTGGTCGGCGCGAAGAAGAAATCGGCCACCGAAACCTCCGCAGCTGCTTCCAGGACCATGACACCGATTAACCCATCGGTGGCTTCCCCGATCCAAAAACCTTCTAAGCGGAGGCACTCTTCATCCCCCCCGAAGATTCGTCTAAAGAGATCCCGAGGAAATGTCCGTGAGCCATCCCCTACCAAATCATTTTTGTTCACCACCGACCATTTGATTATCCCTAAGGTATCCCTAAATTTACCTCCTCCAACTCGTTCTTTGAGTGAACACGCAGACTCTCCCACCGAAAGTCTAGACTCTCCCTCCGAAAGTCTGGACCACGCACTTCACGGCCTTTCACCCGGTCACTTCTTGATCGATGATGATGCACAACCCGATCAGGGTTCCCCCCCATTAGATCCCCCCATGATTTCTTTGCAGGTCTCTTTGACGACACTGGTTCTCCCCGAACCTCCCCGTCGGTCGGAGCAATCCCCATTGAGTCCTCATCCCCCTCACCGACAGAGTCAACTTTGAACCAGACTTCTCCCCGAAGTTCTCCCCTGGTTCAAACTCCCCAAAGATCGCCTACGCCACACCGATCACCCTCCCCGGGTTAGAATTCCCCCCGACGAGCTCCCTTTCCGCCACCGAGACCACTATTCCCCGATGAAATGCTATATCCCGGCAACATTCCCATTTCGGCGGAGGATCCCCATCGCATCCGCTACATGGTTACTGGGGATGTCGGGGGTGACACCACTGTTCAAGCACCCTCTTTGATTGAAGACCTACAAGAAAGTGCCCGACAATGTCGGCTTGTCGGCACCCAATTTGAATCTTTCAAACAGGCCACTCTTGCAATGATTGCCATGACGAGTTCCCGAATGTCCACTATCGAATCTCGCCTGCCGCGGACTCTTTCAGATGCTATTGCCGATGCTATACGGCCCCTTACCACCGACTCCCTTCGTGACATTCATGCCAAACTTCCAGAATTCGGCCAACTGGAGATGGATCTCGGTGACTTCACCATGGTTTCTGAAGAGGTACCGAAACTGTAACAACCCAAAATCTAGAAGGTTTTTGAAAGTTTAGTGGCTAAACTGAAAAGAAGGGAAGTTTGGCTAAGGGACTTTTATGCAATTTGGGGAGATATAAATAGGGACCCAATCCCTAGGTTTTGGGCACTGGACATTCTATTTCATTAAGTGGCGGCTGAGAAGAAGCAAGAACGAGAAAGAAGGGCGATCTACAACATCTTCAGTAGGAGAGCTTCTAATTTGGTAAGAAAATGGTCTCTCTATTTAATTCTCGTTTATGAATAAAATATAGAGAAAAGAGAGTTCCTGTTCATTCTCTCTGTTTAACTGTGAAAATTGATTAAGAGCACGAATGGGGATAACCCTGACCAGATGTCTTAAATAACTGATTTGGAAATAAATTGGAAGATATGGGGTCGAGTGTCGGTTGTTTATAACCCTGGTAAAAGATTGATAGAGAAATCACTATATCGTTTAGGTCGATTAAAATGGAGTATTAAGGTTATGTTCGTAATCGCCGGGTACCGGGAGTCGTGAGTACCGGGAGTAGGTGGTACCGGGAGTGAGTGGTACCGGGAGTGAGTCCCGATATGTGTTAGTCCCGGTATTTTCTTTTGGGTCTCGCTAGTTTATTTAAGTCCCGGTATGGTGTGAAATCTCGGTCCCGGGAATTTGTGAAAATCAAACCGATGTCCATTTCCTTCTTGGGCCACGTAGGGAGTATATGTAATGCATGGTTTTGGGTAAGGCCACGTGGGCCGTGGGTGAGAGTTGCCTTGGACCAAGTGTGGACATCATTTTCAGTAAGTAAACTAATCCTTTTGTTATGTCACCACGTGATCCCATTTATATATTGAGTTATCCATTATGGATGAGTTAATTTATATTATTAATGTGATTTTGGGCAATTTAATTATTAACTACCAATAATTATTAGAAGGGTCGGTGGTGGGTCTAATTATTTGTGGATCTGGTATTTGATCCGGAGTGTGATTAAATTATAAGAATCCAGCGTTAATATTTTGGGTCAGTAAATGAAGTCCATAACACAAGTTTGGGTTAGATGTGTAACCTCCCAGCTAGATAATTTGGGTTAAGTTTGGGAGTAAGCTCGAATATAAATTATTAGATATTGATGCACATTTCCTATATAATAGGTGTTCCACCTAGAGATCGGAAGTATAAGTGAGAAGTTTTGGAGCGAGCAAGCCAGGTGAGTTCCCTAACCCTTTTTATGACGCGAAGTGATAAATGTTTCTTTTACTGAGCATGGTTTATTGAATATGAAAAGTATGAAATGATATGCATGATTGTTTTTCACGAATGATCTTATCTTAAATGAAAGAGATGTTTTAGCATGACACTATGAAAGATATGAGTTATGAAAAGCATATTTTACATGTTGCATGAACATATGTGTACACTATGTGGAGTCGGTCTGCACTGTGGGATCAAAGAGAGGTTCTCGGGGTCTTAGGACTCTTGGTTATGTATGACATACCGGTAGGGTGGAATTTGTTTTCATCCTATTCGGTAGAGGGGAATCCGCGGGGATTCCAAATGGCGTGAAGGGAGTCTGCTGGGGCCCTGATCGCAATATGTTATGTGATCCACAACACAGTGCAGTACCATGTTTGATGATGTGTTACAAATTGATCATAAATCTTTCAAATGTTTTCCAACTGTTTAAATATGTTGTTTTTGGAGGGAATTCACTAGACCTTTTGGTCTAACCCACGCTTTCAAAACTAAACCATTTTCAGGTAAGCGTACAACAAGTTCTTCTAATAAGGACTAGGGGAGGAGGCAAAGAGAACTTAGAGCTTAGAGAGGCTCCAGATTATGTTCTGTTTTATTGATTAGATAGTACTCGGCTGTGGGTTTAGAGACTTCCGCTGTAATGCTCTGTTTAGTACGCTTAATGATGATGAAAAGACAAGTTTACCTAAGTAATTTGAATGCTTATGATATATTTTGTTTGTTATAAAAAGTGGGACGTTACAAATGGTATCAGAGCCTTAGTTTAAGGGATTTAGGTGGCCAATAGGGCCTAAACTTAAACTGTAAGATGAGGAACACAACCGAGACATAGGATTGCCTCTAGGAACGATCACTATAAATGCGCTTAAGAATAAGGTGCCAAGAGCGAACATGTAAGGTAAGTTTGGGATTACACCTGGCCAGTGTAATTACGAACTTACAGGTACATGTGCGTGCTTAAATTACCTCCTATAGCAAATCTGCCGTGTCACGTCTAGCAAAAGTTAAATTGTTGTTTCCCTTCAGTTATGTGTTATGGCTGGGAGAACATTGAGGAGCAGGCCAGCAAGATCCCTGAGGGATGGACTAATACCCCTTGTTGAGGAAGTATCATGAGAAATCACTTATGATGTGATGGATGTATACATCGTAGTGAAGAAATGTTGTATAGAATGTTAAGAGTCGTCTAAAGGTAGCTCTTTGTGGACTCGAAAAGGACGAATGTTGAGTTTGAGTAAGACTCCTGTTTCGGGAGAGAGCTCCAGTTCTAGGAAATAATGGGATAGATCAGTCCGGATGGTAAGGAAGGACAGTGTCAAACCTTGAACGTATCAATAGAGCCCTGACTTCTGAGTCGAGCTTTTCAATGGCAGTATAAGTGAAATAAGATACCTATAGTGAATTGAAAGCATGTAGAAGTAGAAGGTGAGATAGTCGATCAAAGAGAATATAGTGTGAAATGGTTGAGTGAGTGAGATGTGGAACGCATGTACATCAAGTTAGTGCTTGACCGAGAGGGCGACCCTTGGTCGAAGGAAGAGTGTCAAGGATAAGTTGCGTGGGTAAAACGGTTGACCTTGCTAGGGTGAGTAGCCTTCAATTGCAAGTAGAGTTTCATGCATAGCTTCTTAAATATAACATGAAAATTTTCACGATTTAAATTGAATGTGTAAATGTCAATTTTGATCAAAAAGGGGTCGGAATGTGCAAGCATATGTTTAAAGAAAAGGTGATTTCATTCACACTGCACAATGAAATTTTGAGTTTAACGATTCGCTAGTATTTCACACTTTTCATGATAAGTTAAATTGTTGCAAAAAGGTCAAGAAAATGTTTGCCAGCAAAAAAAAAACGTTTATAATCAGAATGAGTATTGATACTTTGGTCTTATAAAGCGGGTATGAGAACCGACTGGTTTACTTTGTGTCGGTATTCTTCTTTCAGAATTGTGTCGTATGAAATGATTTTCATTCAACGTATTACTGTCGAAATAACAACATTTGGAATTGGATAAGATTAAGGTTCACGGAAAGATGCATGCAAGTGATTCTCGAATCGTTGCAGGGCGTTGAAGTTAAGATGGTAACGGGGTCGTGTGTACCCAAAGTGTTTCCAAATATGGTTGATTTAAAATGATAAAATGTGTGGGATGATTTATTTACTGTATTGTCATGCATGAAGGCTATGAACCCACTAGGTCGTAGGGTATTACATCTTAAGCTAAGGAAGAACTCCGAGAGCGGAGAGGCGTTGGTCAAGTCAAGCGAGAACGTATGTAGTTTTAGTATTTGTGTTCAAGAGGAAAGGTGAACCGTGGTAGAGTCAGTAGTGGATTATAGTATCAGTTGTATGAGGGCTTGCACCCTGGTTCGGTAACCGGAAGTACATTTGTCAAGGGACGGTTGTGACCGGAGGAAGGACTTGAAGCCTTCAAGGTGATGGTTGTAGCAACTCATTACGAGTAGTGTGGTGAGGAAGAATGAAATGTCTATGGCATAGGAATATGAGTTTCGAGGTGAGCTTGTAATGTTATCGTTACATGTGTTAGTCCCAGATGGCTATAACAAGTATTGTAGAAGGGGGGGTTGAATACAATACTCAAAATTTTCACAATTTTAATTCTTTATATTGAAAATCTTTCAACAAGAATTACACATAGAAACTTAAGACTGTTGCGGAAAAGAACAGATAAAATCTATTCTAACAATCTTCACAAAGTAATACTGAAAACTAAATAACTTCTAAAACACAAAGATAGAAAGCTGTAAAGTTTAAAGAGAGAGATGAACAGAATATCTTGAACACATAGATGTCTTCAAGAGATTCAAGGGATTCCAGGTATAACGTCTGCACTTAGAGAGATCACCCAAAAGTCTCCTTTGCAAGAAGTCTTCTTCTTCTTTATATAGTGATAATGGGTGTACCAAGCATTAAATGCTTGGGACACTTGTCATCACCATATTTGTTGACTTCTGAAAAGTTGATCTGTCACTATCACCTTTTCCTTGAAATAAGGTATGGAAACCATGCTGAGGAAGACTTTAGCTGAATATAGATAAAATGACAGATGGTCACTTTTATCTGGCAATAGATATTTTCCCATAATAGCTGATCTTTCTTGATGTGTCTTCCAAGACAAAGTTTCTTGAGACTTGAAATATTTCTTCAAAGAAAGCATTTGACAAACAAGTCCACCGAATTTAAACAAATATCTTCGGTAGAAATCTTGACAAATTTGTTTTGTCGCAAAACAAATTTCTTTCTCATTTTGTCTTATTATGTCTCTCATTTTTGTCTTCTTTTGCTTCTCAAATTTTCTTTCAAGAAAAGCACCACCGATGGAAACTTGAGAAACTTTCAAAGATGACATATTTTCCAAGCATTTGTCTTTCAAAGATGACACATCTTCCAAGAAGCATCTTTGAAAACTTTTGTTGACACATCTTCCAAGTAAACATCTTTGAGACTTTGTAGGAGTTCCCACCAAATATAGACTTTCAATTGTGGGAACTTCTTGGCCGAAATATAGAAGAATTTCGGTGGAGATATGTCCACCGAAATTGTGAGAACAATTTCGGTGAACAATGACTTGTATGTTTGTTGAGAAGAATCTTCTATTTTCCACAAGTAGAGAATCTTCAAGCTTGGTTTCGGTTGATCTTCGACTTCACCGAACTGTTGCTGTTTTGTACAAGCCATTGCAAAGAACCATGCATCCAAAATTTCTCTAAGTATAAAATGTTTTTCAAAGTATAAAAGGAGATCATGAGGTCATCTTCAAATCTTGATGACCCAACAATCTCCCCCTATTTGATGATGACATCCATACTTAGAAAAACATGAGTAAGACAGTGAATAATGCATGTTGACCCTTCTTTACTCTTTTGGGTTCTTTTTCACACAGTCCATTTTTTTTTTGTGTGTATGTATATATGATATTTACATATAAGAAAAAATAAAAAGGTATAGCTGTACAAATAATTGAAAGGAAAAGGAAAGAAGTATAAACAGTATAAACAATATGAACAGAATGAGTATTACTTGCATCTTTGGAGGGGCGAGTTGAAACTTGTGTCTGGCTTGAGGATTCTTCATTTTGATCAGCAGCCTGTTGATGTGTTGAAGAATTTTATCTTTCAGGCACTTTTGCTTTTCTTCAGATGTTTCAAATCTTCAAGTCATTCACTTACTCCAAAAGATTTCAGCCAAGAGAATCTGTGGGTTTTGATAGGAGACAACCCATTATAGTGACAAACTTTGAGGAGGGTTGAGTTTGAGTGAATCAGCCTCAGGATGCATCTGCCCATCTGTTGCATCTTGGCATCTTTTCCTGTTTAGCATCATCAACTTGTCTTTTATTTGCTCCCCCTCAGTTAGATCAGTCGGTCTTTGTGTTACTCCCCCTCAGTTAGATCCGCCCGGACTGATGTGCTCCCCCTTGACCGGTCCGTCGATTTCCTCATTTTTTTCAAGTTGGTCGCTGGATATGAGTACTGAGGGTTGATGTTGCTCCCCCTCAGATGAATTCTCCCCCTCAGCGGCCGACGCAGGAAAAACACCAAGAGTAAATGAAAAAATTGGCCGAAAATTGGCAATTTTCGGTAGGAAAATCTGGAGAGATTTTTTTTTTTGCTTTTCCACCGAAAATGAAGGAGTATCCACCGAAAATTGGCTATTTTCGGTGGAAAATCGGTAGTTTTTTTTTTTTTTTAACTTTCCCACCGAAAATTAAGGAGATCCCACCGAAAATTGGCAATTTTCGGTAGGATTTTCGGTGGAAAATCAGTAGATTTTTTTTTTGTTTGCTTTTCCACCGAAAATGAAGGAGTATCCACCGAAAATAGGCTATTTTCGGTAGGATTTTCGGTGGAAAATCGGTAGGATTTTTTTTTTTTGAGAAAAAAATCATTCCCACCGAAAATTTGCAAGAGTTAGACAAAAATTCGGTGTAATTTCTTGAAGAGGTTGACGGAAAACTTCTAAGACATTATGGAGAAAATCTTCAAAGTGAAGAAAAGATTGGAATTTCATCTTCCAATTTTGATGACCCAAAACGATTGAGTTTGAGGATTTGGGGTGACATCTGTAGAAGAGTTTGTAGTGGGTGGATTTTATGAAAGGAGAGATGGGTTGCAAACCAAGAGTGAAAAAGATGGAAAAAGGGATGGGATGAGGAGATGACACATAGGAAGTTGGGTTAGGTGAGAGGAAGAGTATATGAGAAGCTAGATAAAATTGGTGGGGAGAGAATCGGTAGAGGAAATGGTAGAGGTCTACAACTTTGGTGAGAAGAGATCATGGTGATGACATCATTAAAGGAAAAAAGGTGTCTACCATGCATGGGATGACATCATATGGAGGGGTTCTTTCCTATGTTTCTAGATAGGAAAGGAGATTTGTGAGAGAAGAATAATGTCCACCAATGAGAATTCGGTGGAAACTTAGGACACATAGTTATTGAAGATTACACATGCCAAGTTCATTTATGAGGAAATTAAACCTGGTTTCATCTAGAGGTTTGGTGAACAAGTCGGCAAGCTGAAGATCTATAGGAATGAAGTGAAGCTCAAAGTCACCTTTGGAGATGTGGTCCCTGATGAAATGATATCTGATAATGATATCTGATATCTTTGTGCTTTGATCAATTTGCCACCAAGAAGTTGGCAGCTTCCTCTGGAATATCCATTCTTTAAGAGAAAATTGGCAAGAGTGTCATACCAAGCACGTAGAGCTTGCTTGAGACCATAGAGAGCTTTGTCTAGTCGGTACACATAGTCTGGATGAGTTGGGTCTTCAAAGCCAGGAGGTTGTTTCACATAGACTTCCTCTGCAAGTTCCTCATTGAGGAAGGCACTTTTGACATTCATTTGAAAGACTGAAATTTCTGTAGGTAGCATGAGTCAAAAAGATTCTTATTGAGGAGGAGAGATCGGTGGGGTTGATACCACGGATTTGGTGGTGAGATTTGAGGTGGTGGATCGGTGGAGGGATTTGAGGTGGTGGATCGGTGGAGGGATTTGAGGTGGTGGATCGGTGGAGATTCGGTGTGGAATCGGTGTGGGTCGGTGTAGACTCGGTGGTGGATCGGTGTGAGGATTCCACCGAGGAGTTTGAAGGATTGTACCGAATTTAGAAGGGTTTCACCACCGAATTTGAAGGGTTCCACCGAATTTGAGGGGTACCACCGATCGAGGAGGCAAACCATATGATGGGAAGTAAAGTATGGTGGGATATGGTTTTGGTTTGGTGGTTAAGGAAAATTTCGGTGGTGAGGTTTAGAAAAGAAATGGAATTTTAAGAGATTGGAGATGGTGATGTCATGAGAATGACATCAACATGCTTATGATGTCATGAGAGTAAAGAATTCTAAGGTTTTGTCAACTTTCTCACTTGTTCACATAGATCCATCTGCCCAGCTTAAAATCTGCAATCACAAAGAATTTAATTTTCAGGTACCCATTTTGAAGGTGGGTCCTTTTGGGTTAGAAGAAAAAGAATGAAAAGAATTTATATCACTCAGAATAATTCTTTATTTCACACAGTCTTTGGCAAAATGAGAAATATCACCACAGATATAGCATTTTCTATAAAGAGAGTTCCTTTTAGAAACTTGACATTTTTCCTAACTTTTGCTCAAAGAGTTTGAAGAGATAACAAGGAATGGGGGTGCATCACATAGAATTCTTATTTCAAAAATTGGGAGTACATAAATCCTTTCTTTTGAATTGGACATTTTGAAACTCACAGATTTAAGAAGAAAATCGGTATGAGAAGTCATAAAGTTATTTTTGGAAAAATTTTGGAGGATTTCTTTTTAAGAAAGAAATAACACCCAGAGACTGGCCAAATAAAATTTCCAAAATTTATGTTTTCAGATGTGATGGCAGAAATTATGGACACATAGCAAAAGAGTTTGAAATAAGAGAATTCATAAAAGATAGATAAAACACATAGTATGTACCTGTGAAGAGTAGAAGAAGCACTTAGCTGATACAAGAGCAGTTGAGGAGTCATTCGCTTTCAGATGTGGGTTCATCTGCCAAATCATAATATTTAGCAGGCATACCCTTTCCTCTTCTGACAAGTCTTTCATTTCTTTCCTTTTCTCTCTTGTATTTTTCCTTGTATCTTTCAGCCCGGTCAGAATTTGCAGAAGAGAGGTGTTGGCTGAACTTTTGGGAATCAAATTTGGATCTTTCCGATTTTGAGGAAAATCGGCCTGAGGAAGCAGTTCTGGGTCTTTCAAAATGTTTACTTTTACACTCAGAAGCAAAATGACCCTTTTTACCACAGTTAAAACATTCCTCATTAGATTTGTCCAAACAAGAGTGTTTGGAGAGAGAAGAGGATGATTTTCTACCAAACTTAGATTTTCTAGAAGAGAGATGAGATTTGGATTTAGAGTGCCCATCCAACATGACCATTTCATCAGATAATTTATCAACAGAAGTTTCCTCACATTCTTCCTTAGCATCACTAAGATATGCCTCTGGATGATCATTGGGATCTTCTTGACTATCATGGTCAGAGTCAGATGGGTAGGTGATTTTTGGTAAACACTTAGTCTTTTTGGAAGAGTCACTTAGGAGAGCAAGAGAAGAGTTCTTTATAAACCTATGCAGTTTCGTCTGCTCATAGTTGAAAAGAGTTCCATAAAGAACAGTTAAGGGCATGAACTCAAGGTCCTTGGTAGTTTTGATGCAAGTACATATATTTTCCCAAAAATCTGGAAGACAATCCATGAACTTGCACAAGACTTCCTCATTATCATAGACTCTGCCCAACAACTTAAGATCATTTAAAAGAGAGTTAAAACGGTTATAGAAGCTAGGAAGAGATTCTCCTTTTTCAAAAGCAAAGAGTTCATAATTTCTAACAAGAGCAATCTTTCTGCTCTTTTTAACTTCATTTGAACCTTCGTATAAAACACACAGAGTGGACCACATCTCTTTGGCAGTAGAGAGATTTACCAGAGAGTGGTACACTTCATCAGGAAGAGAGAGAGCAATGATAGTTCTAACTTTAGAATCAAGAGACACAAGTCGTTTTTCCTCATCAGTATATTTCTTAGGATTTTTAAGAATGTAACGACCAGTAGCAGCAGATTTTTCTTCATCAGAGGAATCATCAGAATTATCTTTTTCCATGGTTTCTTTACCAGGCCTCTGCGTTTCATAGCGAGCCCAAACTCTGGGGATGATGGGTCCCTCTTTGAGAATGGTTGGATATCTAGTATCCACTCCTTCCATGAATAGCATCATGCGACTTTTCCACAGAGAGAAGTTGTTAGCATTAAACTTAGGAGATTTGGAGATAGACCCATTTTCAGAAAAGTTATTTTGAAAAGAGTTTTCAATAGTTGAAGAAGAGGAGGCAGCCATCGCAGATCAAGTTTATGGGATTAAACTTTCTGCTCTGATACCACTTGTTAGTCCCAGATGGCTATAACAAGTATTGTAGAAGGGGGGGTTGAATACAATACTCAAAATTTTCACAATTTTAATTCTTTATATTGAAAATCTTTCAACAAGAATTACACATAGAAACTTAAGACTGTTGCGGAAAAGAACAGATAAAATCTATTCTAACAATCTTCACAAAGTAATACTGAAAACTAAATAACTTCTAAAACACAAAGATAGAAAGCTGTAAAGTTTAAAGAGAGAGATGAACAGAATATCTTGAACACATAGATGTCTTCAAGAGATTCAAGGGATTCCAGGTATAACGTCTGCACTTAGAGAGATCACCCAAAAGTCTCCTTTGCAAGAAGTCTTCTTCTTCTTTATATAGTGATAATGGGTGTACCAAGCATTAAATGCTTGGGACACTTGTCATCACCATATTTGTTGACTTCTGAAAAGTTGATCTGTCACTATCACCTTTTCCTTGAAATAAGGTATGGAAACCATGCTGAGGAAGACTTTAGCTGAATATAGATAAAATGACAGATGGTCACTTTTATCTGGCAATAGATATTTTCCCATAATAGCTGATCTTTCTTGATGTGTCTTCCAAGACAAAGTTTCTTGAGACTTGAAATATTTCTTCAAAGAAAGCATTTGACAAACAAGTCCACCGAATTTAAACAAATATCTTCGGTAGAAATCTTGACAAATTTGTTTTGTCACAAAACAAATTTCTTTCTCATTTTGTCTTATTATGTCTCTCATTTTTGTCTTCTTTTGCTTCTCAAATTTTCTTTCAAGAAAAGCACCACCGATGGAAACTTGAGAAACTTTCAAAGATGACATATTTTCCAAGCATTTGTCTTTCAAAGATGACACATCTTCCAAGAAGCATCTTTGAAAACTTTTGTTGACACATCTTCCAAGTAAACATCTTTGAGACTTTGTAGGAGTTCCCACCAAATATAGACTTTCAATTGTGGGAACTTCTTGGCCGAAATATAGAAGAATTTCGGTGGAGATATGTCCACCGAAATTGTGAGAACAATTTCGGTGAACAATGACTTGTATGTTTGTTGAGAAGAATCTTCTATTTTCCACAAGTAGAGAATCTTCAAGCTTGGTTTCGGTTGATCTTCGACTTCACCGAACTGTTGCTGTTTTGTACAAGCCATTGCAAAGAACCATGCATCCAAAATTTCTCTAAGTATAAAATGTTTTTCAAAGTATAAAAGGAGATCATGAGGTCATCTTCAAATCTTGATGACCCAACAACATGAGTAGGTGTCGAGAGGAGGGAGACAGATCATGAAGGTGATTATGATATGTGGAAGGATTAGGCTCCGTAAGAAACTCATGTTAAAGGATAGGTTAAGGAAGTAGTTAAGAGCTGTCTTTTGTCGTTGAAGTCGGCAACGGTGTATGTTGGCCGAGACCGAAGGCTCAAACCAGATGAGCGTAAGTTGATAGAATATCTTGTAGAAGTGTTAAATTAGTAAGAGACTGTTGTTGTTGAATAGGCGTTCTATTTACGAGGTGAGGAGGGTCCGTAGAAGGACAAGGCGTTTTAACACAAGCGGAGTGAGTGTAGACTATACAGTCAGTGAGAAAATGTGTCATGTCTAAGAAATGACTCGGATCATAAAGAGCTAGCTAGGATGTTTGTGTTTGAGCTAAGTGCGAACCCGTGAGTCATAGTTCAACAAGTTGGGAGAGAACTAAGTAGCGAGACAAACTCGATTGTAGTATACGGGAGAACATGAAGAACAGGGGTGAACTGTGTACGAATGACCATGAGAGACTTGGTCGGTAGTGATGATAGGAGTGGTGAATGTACGAACGAAAAGTAGCTTCAATTTCCAAGATATTTGTGTCAGCCGGTGATGTAGTAAGGCGATATTAGAAAGATGAAGGATTAGAAGGAAGTCCTTTTGGGATTTCGGGTGGAGTGTACGTTTTGCAATCCCAGTGGTTGAAGTACGTAGTTTGTAAGTTGGTGTGTATTTTGACTGTCATCGGAATGGGATGTCGGGGCAGAATTGGGTGATTGCCCAGCTGTGAGACCAAGCTGTGTGGTTACATATGTTGTTAAGTATGTTCTTGAAGGCGGAGTAAGTTTAAAGAAGATGATGAATAGATTAGTCAAGCTGTAGTATAGTAGATGAGAAGTCGTTAAAGAATGAAAATTGTTCCTTATGCGTGAGGGAATGATCCTAGAAGGAAATAGTTGGAAATGTTGGTTATGTTTAAGGAATGACATGATGATGATTATGGGTCAGAGTGGTAGTATGGTCATTAATTGATTTGAAATGTCATGATAGAGGTATAAACCTTTAGTTGGTTGATTAAAATCTGATAGATTTGTTAAGTAATGACGTTCATTTGTTATTACAGGATGTGTTACAATCTGTGGGGAAGTGTTATTGGGATTAACACATTGATTGTTAAAGAATTATTTAAGGTAAATCTAAGTAAGGAATTCGGGATGACGGTATATATATATCGGTCTGATTTTTATGATCATGGTGGTTAATCGAAAGAATTGTGGAACCCGAGTTTTGGGGTGTTCCTGAGTTAATAGATCCGTCTGTAAGAGGGAATCCAAGGGGGCTGGATTATTAGAAGTGAATAGGGGACGTACTAAGAAACCCTTTGGGGTCATTGGAAGTTTGAAGAGAATGAGGGTTGCGTTAGTCAAAGTGTTGTGGGATAGATGTGAAACCCTTAAAAAAAAGTGTAAATTGTTGCTTATGGGTGAAAGAAATGTCTGAGAAGGTAAAAAGTTGGAGATTAAAGAATGTGTAGTGACGTCGAACACTGGTCTTGTTTCAAGACGGCTTGGTCGAATGCCTTAAGATAAGATCTTAGTGCAACTGTTTGGTTATGTGAGTAATGAGAAAGCAATACCAGCATGTGGAAAAGTCGAGAGAGAGGGGCAAGTAATGTTTGGTGAGCAGTGCTCCACGCTAACGTGGGAAGGTGAAGACAGCATGTCGGATTAAGTGAGTGAATTGGAAGTAGGAAACATGACGGGAATGCTATAAGGTGCGGTGTTGGGTAGATTGTCATTGATAAGTGTGCGAACCGTGGAAAGAGTATTGAGAAAGGGAATTGTGTACGATTTTGTGCAGGAAAGAAGTGGATAAGACAGTTGAATGAGTTAAGTTAGTGACTTTATGAGAAATGTTTAGACAATTTAGTCGTGCATTGATTAAGCTAGTGAGAACAGTGGTGTGAGCAGGGTTACCCCTCCCAGTTGGGTGAGGATAACCAGAGTTATGTTTTATGTCTGAACGAACGTGGCAGCCAGCGAGGGAATGATATGATTCAGGATGTGTTTAATCTGAATAGGTGAATACTTCACCGATGGGCTTGGAGGTTCCTACTCTTAGTTTCGTATGAGTACAGGGTTGGCCTTGTGCCCAGCTGCCAATGTGAGCAAAGGTGTCCTAGTAATTGAATCTCGTGTATAGCGGGGGATTCCGCCAGGTTCCTTCTTAAAGGGAGTAAAGATGCATGAGAAGCCTTATTTAATCTTCTATTGTTAAGACCGATCGAATAGGAACAGTGGCCTATGAGTTAGAATACCGTAAGAACTGAAGGGGATGCATCCAATGTTCATGTTTCGATTTTATGAGGTGGTTAACTGAGTCAGAAGTGGCATTACCTTGGAGAAATTTCTGTTGTGGTGTGGGCTTGATGCCCGCGTCTTTTCCAATAAGGAATTCCGGGGACGGAATTCTTTTAAGGGGGAAGTGTTGTAACAACCCAAAATCTAGAAGGTTTTTGAAAGTTTAGTGGCTAAACTGAAAAGAAGGAAAGTTTGGCTAAGGGACTTTTATGCAATTTGGGGAGATATAAATAGGGACCCAATCCCTAGGTTTTGGGCACTGGACATTCTATTTCATTAAGTGGTGGCTGAGAAGAAGCAAGAACGAGAAAGAAGGGCGATCTACAACATCTTCAGTAGGAGAGCTTCTAATTTGGTAAGAAAATGGTCTCTCTATTTAATTCTCGTTTATGAATAAAATATAGAGAAAAGAGAGTTCCTGTTCATTCTCTCTGTTTAACTGTGAAAATTGATTAAGAGCACGAATGGGGATAACCCTGACCAGATGTCTTAAATAACTGATTTGGAAATAAATTGGAAGATATGGGGTCGAGTGTTGGTTGTTTATAACCCTGGTAAAAGATTGATAGATAAATCACTATATCGTTTAGGTCGATTAAAATGGAGTATTAAGGTTATGTTCGTAATCGCCGGGTACCGGGAGTCGTGAGTACCGGGAGTCGTGAGTACCGGGAGTAGGTGGTACCGGGAGTGAGTGGTACCGGGAGTGAGTCCCGATGTGTGTTAGTCCCGGTATTTTCTTTTGGGTCTCGCTAGTTTATTTAAGTCCCGGTATTGTGTGATGGGTTAAGTCCCGATATGGTGTGAAATCTCGGTCCCGGGAATTTGTGAAAATCAAACCGATGTCCATTTCCTTTTTGGGCCACGTAGGGAGTATATGTAATGCATGGTTTTGGGTAAGGCCATGTGGGCCGTGGGTGAGAGTTGCCTTGGACCAAGTGTGGACATCATTTTCAGTAAGTAAACTAATCCTTTTGTTATGTCACCACGTGATCCCATTTATATATTGAGTTATCCATTATGGATGAGTTAATTTAGATTATTAATGTGATTTTGGGCAATTTAATTATTAACTACCAATAATTATTAGAAGGGTCGGTGGTGGGTCTAATTATTTGGGGATCTGGTATTTGATCCGGAGTGTGATTAAATTATAAGAATACATCGTTAATATTTTGGGTCAGTAAATGAAGTCCATAACACAAGTTTGGGTTAGATGTGTAACCTCCCAGCTAGATAATTTGGGTTAAGTTTGGGAGTAAGCTCAAATATAAATTATTAGATATTGATGCACATTTCCTATATAATAGGTGTTCCACCTAGAGATCGGAAGTATAAGTGAGAAGCTTTGGAGCGAGCAAGCCAGGTGAGTTCCCTAACCCTTTTTATGACGCGAAGTGATAAATGTTTCTTTTACTGAGCATGGTTTATTGAATATGAAAAGTATGAAATGATATGCATGATTGTTTTTCACGAATGATCTTATCTTAAATGAAAGAGATGTTTTAGCATGACACTATGAAAGATATGAGTTATGAAAAGCATATCTTACATGTTGCATGAACATATGTGTACACTATGTGGAGTCGGTTTGCACTGTGGGATCAAAGAGAGGTTCTCGGGGTCTTAGGACTCTTGGTTATGTATGACAGACCGGTAGGGTGGAATTTGTTTTCATCCTATTCGGTAGAGGGGAATCCGCGGGGATTCCAAATGGCGTGAAGGGAGTCTGCTGGGGCCCTGATCGCAATATGTTATGTGATCCACAACACAGTGCAGTACCATGTTTGATGATGTGTTACAAATTGATCATAAATCTTTCAAATGTTTTCCAACTGTTTAAATATGTTGTTTTTGGAGGGAATTCACTAGACCTTTTGGTCTAACCCACGCTTTCAAAACTAAACCATTTTCAGGTAAGCGTACAGCAAGTTCTTCTAATAAGGACTAGGGGAGGAGGCAAAGAGAACTTAGAGCTTAGAGAGGCTCCAGATTATGTTCTGTTTTATTGATTAGATAGTACTCGGTTGTGGGTTTAGAGACTTCCGCTGTAATGCTCTGTTTAGTACGCTTAATGATGATGTAAAGACAAGTTTACCTAAGTAATTTGAATGCTTATGATATATTTTGTTTGTTATAAAAAGTGGGACGTTACAGAAACAACTCTTTTTTCTTCATAAGAAATTCGACTACATTTTCAGACAGCTGGGTATGAAGATTCTGGTTGGTGCTGAGGGGGAGAAAAAGACAACCCAACCCAAGTTGCCATCTCTTAGACAGTCGGTCATCCCCAAGCCTCAAGCAGGCTCCTCGAGCCTGGTATGACACTCTTGCCATCTTTCTACTCAAGCATGGCTATACTAGAGGTACAATTGACACCACTCTCTTCCACAAGCAAACCTCAGGTAATCTCATTCTTGTTCAAATCTATGTGGATGACATTATTTTTGGTGCCACCGATGAGTCTCTGTGTGATGACTTTGCCTCTCTCATGAAAAGTGAATATGAGATGAGCATGATGGGGGAGCTAACCTTTTTCTTAGGTCTTCAAGTGAAGCAAATTTCAGAAGGAATTTTCATAAACCAAAGCAAGTACATTAAAGATCTTCTGAAGAAATTTGGCTTTGAAAACTCCTCCCCCATGAAAACTCCCATGGCACCACCTTTGAAACTTGATACCGATTTAAATGGTGAATCTGTGGACGTTACCCATTATAGGGGCATGATTGGTTCTTTGCTTTATTTAACTGCTAGCAGACCAGATATCATGTTTGCTACTTGTCTGTAGGGGTGTGCAAACGGTCGGGTCGGTCGGGTCGGGGCCGAAATCCAACCACCCGATCGGATTTCGGGGTGATGTTAGAGCACCCGAAACCCGTCCAAGACTATCCTCGGATATCGGATTTCGGGGCGTTCGGGGCCGGTTCGGGTCGGTCGGGTAACACGGGTTGGAAGTTGGAACAGAACAACAATTGAAGAAATGAAGAAAAACCATTACCCATTAATATTCCAGATTTCCAGTAGCAATTGATATTCTAGTAGCAATTATCAATTTATCATAAGCCAAACAAATGAAGAAAACTAGAAAACTAGAAAACAAATGAAGAAAACAAATGGTGCGGTGGTGCTGCTGTGGTGGACATTGGACAGCGGTGGTGGACTGGTGGAGCGGTGGTGGTGCCGTGGTGGACAGCGGCGGTGGTCGTAGTACCTCTTCCGCCGATGAGAGATGAGGGCGTGAGCGTGAGGAGTTCTGAGGCATGAGTGAAAATGTGAAATTAGGTTAGAAATTAGAACTGAGGTGAGGTCAGGTCAAAATAGGAAATTAGGTTTACAAAAGGAAATGTAATTGGGCTCTAGATCGGGTTGGCCTCTACAAAAGGAAATGTAATTTGGGTTAAGTTCACTTAAGTAGCAGCAGTATATATATTTTAAAAAAAATATTTTAAAAAATTTCGGGTTTTCGGATCGGATCGGGTGGGTGGACCTGACCCCAACCCGATCCTACTAACCCGGGGAAGATTTCGGATTTCGGATTTCGGGGATCGGGTATTTCGGGTTTTCCATTTTTTGGTGTTGTTCGGGTTCGGGGCGGATTGGGTTTTCGGACCGGCTCGGGTTTGCTCACCCCTACTTGTCTGTGTGCCCGTTATCAAGCAAATCCAAAGAAATCTCATTTGGATGCTGTGAAACGGATTTTCAGGTATCTAAAGGGTACCATGCATCTGGGTCTTTGGTATCCCAAAGACTCAGGTTTTGAACTCATGGGATATTCAGATTCTGACTTTGCAGGTTCTAAAAATGATAGAAAAAGCACAACAGACAGTTGTCAATTCCTTGGTGGAAAACTGGTAAGCTGGTCCAGCAAAAAGCAAAATTCAGTCTCAACATCCACTGCCGAGGCTGAATATGTTGCTGCTGGAAGTTGCTGCGCACAGATTATATGGATGAAAAACCAGTTGAGAGACTACAATCAGTTCTACTCCAAGATACCCATCCTATGTGATAATTCAAGTGCAATTGCAATTGCAAACAATCCTGTTCTTCACTCAAGGTCCAAACACATCGATATCCGATATCATTTCATCAGGGACCATATCTCCAAAGGTGACATTGAGCTGCATTTTATTCCAACTAATCTTCAGCTTGCAGATTTGTTTACTAAACCTCTGGATGAGGCCAGATTCACCTTCCTCATCGGTGAACTTGGCATGTTGTACTTAGAAAAGGTTCAAAAAAAAACCTTTCGGTCTGATAACTTTCGGTGGCAACAAGATCCTTTTTCGGCATGAGCATCTTCAGTGATCTTTTCGATGATCAGATAATTCTCGGTGGAACCAAGATCCACTTTCGGCATAAATACCCCAAGTGATCTTTTCGATGACTCATCTCTCGGTGGATCTCCTCGGTGCGCATATCTGTCCTCTTCGGTGTCTCGACGCCTCGGTGGATCTCTTCGGTAAGCAAATCCTCACCGATTTTATCTCGGCATATCTTTCACCACCGATGATCTCTTCATTTCCTCACCGATGTCCACCGAAATTCAATCCTATCCACATGTCACACCTATAACCCTATTTGTGTCAGACCTGTTCACCTCCCCGTTTTGTGAAACGGCTTCTTGACCACAACTTCCAATGTGGTCATGATTGCTTTTTCTATTTTCCTTTATTTTATTATTTTTTTTAACCGTTCCCCCACTTTTTGAAACCCTATAAATACACGACTCTTTCCTTTCATTTTTCCTTTACGTTTTCTTCATCTCCTCCGTGCTTCCTCTATAAACCTGCAACTTCGTGTGCTTCTCTCGGTCATCAATGGCGTCCTCCAAGCACAACCCCCCTAGGTGTTTTGCCGATCTGAAATTCAACCCATGCAATCACGTTGCAAGATTTGAACCCGACCCCTCTCACCCAGAGTTTAACCATGTAATCAAGTTCTTCACTCGCTCTCCCCTTCTTCATGCCTTCACCTTTGGGGTCGATGATGTTCGCACTGCACTTAAAACGATGCTTTCGATCCCTATGATGAATGGCATTCAGATACCGTTCTCGAAGATGTCCTCAGTACAACAGGTTACGTGGTCGATGATAACTCCAAAAGCTCCAAAGGTCCTGGAACTCTTCTTCGGAGTCACATGGGTGGTGTATGGAACTTCTTCTTTGCCCATGTGATCCACTGCCTCTCCCGAAAGACGAGCGGCCACGATCAATCCCCTTCATACATCACCAAACTTGCCCATGCCTTAATCTTTCAACGCCGAGTGGATTTCGCCCAGTACTTCTTCACCGAATTAGTGGAAGTGACCTCCCATCCAAAGAAGTGCCATGTTGCCTACCCCCGATTTATCTCTATGATCATCCATCACAAGCTTGGCAAAGCTCTGGACAAAGACCACAAGTCTCACACTCCCCGAGTCACTTATAACTGGTCTCCCCCGATCGTCGGCAGCTAGACTCTCAACGTCGGTGTTCTCGACACCGATCGTCCTTTACGCCGAGGTATGATCACTTTAGCCATCTCTCCAGAACTTCAATGGGGTGATTCTGAAATTCCAGGGTTTCAACACCCCGATATCCCCGAGGTCCTTCCTGCTGTTGTGACCTCCTCCCCACGTCCCAGAGTAAAGTCGGTCGGCGCGAAGAAGAAATCGGCCACCGACACCTCCGCAGCTGCTTCCAGGACCATGACACCGATTAACCCATCGGTGGCTTCCCCGGTCCAAAAACCTTCTAAGCGGAGGCACTCTTCGTCCCCCCTCCCCCCCCCCCCGAAGATTCGTCTAAAGAGATCCCAAGGAAATGTCCGTGAGCCATCCCCTACCAAATCATTTTTGTTCACCACCGACCATTTGATTATCCCTAAGGCATCCCTAAATTTACCTCCTCCAACTCGTTCTTTGAGTGAGCACGCAGACTCTCCCACCGAAAGTCTAGACTCTCCCTCCGAAAGTCTGGACCACGCACTTCACGGCCTTTCACCCGGTCACTTCTTGATCGATGATGATGCACAACCCGATCAGGGTTCCCCCCATTAGATCCCCCCCATGATTTCTTTGCAGGTCTCTTTGACGACACTGGTTCTCCCCGAACCTCCCCGTCGGTCGGAGCAATCCCCATTGAGTCCTCATCCCCCTCACCGACAGAGTCACCTTTGAACCAGACTTCTCCCCGAAGTTCTCCCCTGGTTCAAACTCCCCAAAGATCGCCTACGCCACACCGATCACCCTCCCCGGGTTAGAATTCCCCCCGACGGGCTCCCTCTCCGCCACCGAGACCATTATTCCCCGATGAAATGCTATATCCCGGCAACATTCCCATTTCGGCGGAGGATCCCCATCGCATCTGCTACATAGTTACTGGGGATGTCGGGGGTGACACCACTGTTCAAGCACCCTCTTTGATTGAAGACTTACAAGAAAGTGCTCGACAATGTCGGCCTGTCGGCACCCAATTTGAATCTTTCAAACAGGCCACTCTTGCAATGATTGCCATGACGAGTTCCCGAATGTCCACTATCGAATCTCGCCTGCCGCGGACTCTTTCAGATGCTATTGCCGATGCTATACGGCCCCTTACCACCGACATCAACTCTTTGGTCTCCAGGGTGGAATCTTTGTCCAGATCTCATGGGGATCTTGCTTTCTCCTTTGGTGCTTTCAAGGCATCCTCCAACGTCAAAGATTATGAACTTCAGAGGATGCTTCAAGAAGCTAAGTCTCATCAAGACTTCAGCCAGGCCACTGCCGACTCCCTTCGTGACATTCATGCCAAACTTCCAGAATTCGGCCAACAGGAGATGGATCTCGGTGACTTCACCATGGTTTCTGAAGAGGTACCGAAACAACTCTCTTTTCTTCATAAGAAATTCGACTACATTTTCAGACAGCTGGGTATGAAGATTCTGGTTGGTGCTGAGGGGGAGAAAAAGACAACCCAACCCAAGTTGCCATCTCTTAGACAGTCGGTCATCCCCAAGCCTCCATCTTCCACCGATGACATCCCTGATACCACCGAAACTCACGCTGAAACCGCCGACATTGAGGGGGAGCAACTCTCTAAAGAAAAAGAGTTGGACTTGGAAGACAAAGCAACAACTGAGGGGGAGCAACTTTCTGCGGCCGAAACAGACAAGGGAAAGAAACGTCTTACTGCCGAACAAGAAAAAATAGAGAAAGAAAGGATGAAGTATGGGACTCGTCCCACCGATGCAGACAAACTCAAACTTAAACCTCCTTCATCATATCTGCAGGAACCCAATCTCAGACTGACTCCTCAAGAAATTGAGGAAGCCAGATTAGCCCAAAAATCCCTTGATGATACCAAGGCCCTCTCTTTAAAAGTTGCAGAGGAAGAAGCCAAGAAAGGTAAGTACACCGATGCCGTGTCGGCACAGAAATCGGTGCTGAGTGAATTTGAACAAGAGAGAAATGAAGAAGTTAGATGGTACAAGAAGAAGATGCACCACCGATCAGATAGAACGCCGATCTCAGGTGTCAAGATGGCAACCTCCAGAGCCAACCCAAAAGACATCTGCCTTATCATTGATCGGGAAGATGGCTCTTTGAAAAGTGTGAGAGACTACCAACTCAAAACCTACGGTCTCCCCGAATGGTACGAGATCTCTCGACACTTGGCCAAAAATCCAAACCCAAAGAAGGACATCTTTGTCAAATACATTGATGGTCTAATGGCAAAGATGAAGGAGATCAAAAAGAAGTATAGCATCGTGCTGACCACCGATGAAAGATCGAAACTGCAATCCTTGAAGGAAGAAGTGCGCCTTCCCAAAGTTCAGAATCCTCCCGACACTGTCTTCAAGGATATGGCAAAGGAAGGAAAGATACCGAATGTAAGTAACTTAAGTCTTTCCCTTCCCACTTCGGCATCATATCCCACGACAACTCTGGGCCTGTCACCGATTCCAGGACTGTATTTCAACGATGGTTTCGGCAAACGAGCCTTCTTCAGATTCTCTCAAATCCCAGTTGCCGACACCATGTTTCTTGAAGGCCTCCACAACTTGTTCCCTCACATCCCCGACGCTCAACCCTACTACCGAATCCTAATGGATGAGATCAAGCGCCGACAATCATCAAAGAAGTAGGTTTTTCATTTTACCTTTCGGTAGTTTTGATAATCTTTTGCTTCTTTACTTCACCGATGTATGAGAATGACTTATAAAATTCAAGTGCTTCTCTTGTTTATATGTAGATGTACATACCTTTATTTCCTTGCTTTATATATACTGTATAGATATACTCAAAGAAACATAGTTCAAAAAAAACAAAAAACAAAAAGAAAGGTCTATGTGAAAAGAACCCAAAAGAGTAAAAAGGGTCAAAATGCACTTATTTTCATTTGCTCTTTAACATTCTAAGGATAGAGATCAAATTCAAATAGGGGGAGATTGTTGGGTCATCACAGATTTGAAGTTGACTCAATTTAAACCCACTTAGATACTTAGAATGTTTTTGGATTCTTTTGTGTAACTTGTACTCTTATATCAATTGTTCGGTGAAGTCGAAGATCAACCGAAACCAAGTGCGAAGACTATCTCATTGCGGAAGTGAGAAAATCGACAGCAAGTTTCTACAAGTTACATCACCACCGATATGCTTGTGCTATCGGTGGACACACATCACCGAATTGCAGAAATTCGGTGAGGAGTTCAAGAAGACCTCCACCGATATGTGTTCAGAAATCGGTGGGAGTTCAAGAAGACTGCACCGAAATATTAATCACTTCGGTGAAACTCTCTCCTTTCTAAAGAAGTGAGATTTCGAATTGGTGCAGTTTTCAATACAGGAGGTCGGTAGCCTTATTCTCTATAGACAAAAGAGAAGATCATTTATTATGAGACAATATCCTATTGTCAGATAAAAGTGGCATTTTTTCATTTTATCTATTCTCAGATAAAGTCTTTTTCTGGTACGACTGTCCTCCTGGTTCCTTGGATAAGTTAAAAAGGAGATATCAGCTTTTCAGAAGTCAACCTCTACAATGAATGGAAGAGTAACAAGTGTCCCATGCATTAAATGATGCATGGACTATAAATAGAGGTGAAGACTCTCCATGCAAATTACGCTTCTGAAGATTACTAAGTGCAAGCTCCTTTCTTACTGAAACTGCATCTTGTGTCTAAGTGTCCAATTTGTTCTAAGTGTTTTTCAGTTTACTTTGTGTTAGATTGTTAGAATAGTTTAACTGTTCTTTTCCGCAACAATCTTTTGTTTTCTATGTGTAATTCTTATTGAAAGATTTTCAATATATTGAATTAAAACTTGTGAAAGATCTGAGTATTGTATTCAACCCCCCCTTCTACAATACTTGTTGAGCCATTTTGGGACCAACATGGGTCATTCAAGGAAGAACTAGTTATTTTGTGGTAATTGTAAGAACCGATATGAGCCACATATTAACCTATAAATTAGGAAATTATTAATTTTGGTAATTTTGTTTGAAATTTAAATAAAAGGGCATTTTAGGTATTTTTAAAATCTCCTCTCTCCTCTCTCCTCTCTCCGACAGATATATCGATTATGATAATGATATCACAAGTGATACCAGTTGTGATGCCATTGTGATACCCTGAAAGACATTCAATATCCAAAATACATGCTAATACTAAATGTGATACCACTGTGAAACCATTTATGATGCCATTGTGATACCCTGAAACAACAATACAGACCTTCAATATCCAAAATACATACTAGGACCAAATGTGATACTACCGTGATACCAAAAATACATACAAAAAACAAATGTAATACCCAAAATACATACAAAATACAAACATCTATCCTCAATGTGATACCCAACAATACATAGAAAACACACACCTTTATCCTCAATGTGATACCCAAAATACATACAAGAACAAGTGTGATATCACTGTGATACCCACTATGATTCCATTGTGGTACCCAAAACCAAAACTTTTACACCCCCACCTATGTCTAATTATATGTCATCTGAAAACTGCAGGCAATGCAAACTCAAGTACACAATAATTAATTATGAAGTTAACAAAATACCCATTAAACTTAAATCCCAGTAGAAGCAGCTTCTGTGTTTCTGATCTCAATTTGGTGTGAAGGATTAGCATCGGAGGACGATGACAATGGTACTTCTGGATGTAAAACACCCCGAGAATAGGCTTCATGGTTCGATCTAGCGACCCATTGTCTTCTTAATCTCACAACCTTCACAAGAATCGAACTACCACACATAACCACCCCATAACCCGCAAACGTTGCAAGAAGAATCGATAAAACTGGCTGAATACGAATCACCATGGTGTTCCACCGCCTCCATCACAGCCACGTCGTCGTCGTAGCCATGGTGTTTCACCGCTACCATCACAACCTCTTTCTTTCTTCCACGTCGTCGTCGTCGCCATGCTGCTCATTTTTTCCTGGATGTTGTGTTCAGTGGGTTCCATGGAGATGGAGTCTTGCCGGAATTGAGGAAGAATGAAAGAGGCAGCACATATCTCATAAGAAAAATTATTTTAGGGTTAACAAGAGAGAGAGAGAGACGTGTGAAGTTAAAGAAGAGAGAGAAATGTAAAATTAGAAAATTAAAATAAAATAATTATTCAATTCAATTTACTAATTTACCCTTTACTTTATTTTTGTAAATAACTCTAATTATCTTAAATGATTGGCTGAAATTGGTTCTTACAATTACCACAAACTAAATAGTTCTTATTTGATTAAGCCCCAAAGTTATATTAAGATATATTTAGCTTTTAAATATCAATTTTTTGCAAAATGTTTTTGAAATACTTGCACATTCACATGTTGTATTAAGAGTTAAGAGTTTTTCACAATGCAACGGAATGTATCATAAATCCAAAAATGGTCATTCATTTTCACCCGTCTACCTTTCAAAATGCAAAATGTTTAACAAAATGCTTTGCATTGTTCATATATTTAAGAATGGCATATAGCGCTTTGCAAGTTTGTCAATGGCATATTAGTTTATAAATGTAGTTGAACCAAAAATATATTATGAGAAAATACTCAGTAAAAGTCTAACTCTAAAACCCAATAACCAAAGAAATAAACACCCTAAAAGCTAAATCATTTTGGAAGCCACATATTTTGATCAATCTGGCATGTGGCTATTTCAAACCTTAAAATGATCTCAATCATCTTCAAAGATCTTATCCACTTTCCAATCTTCAATCTTCCAGAAACCATCTACATTATTTGACTTTTTCCAATATTCAACCCACAAAGATAGTAAATAAGAGCATCTCCAACAGCTTCCCCATTTTGGAGAAAATGGGGAATATGAGGATTTTGGTCCTAAAATCAGCTCCAATAGCTTCCCCAAAACCATCCCCATTTTGGAGAAAGTTGGAGAGAGAATGTCATTTTCTCCAAATATGGAGATTACCCCCAAAAATCATTATAGTGAGAGAAATAATATTTTATTATTTTCCTTTTAAAAATTTGTTGGAGGTAATAATGTTTTGAATATTTTAATAATATATTTAATGTTGAATTCTCTAAAATGGGGAATCTGTGGGAGATGGATGTATTTTTTTTTGGGGATTTTGACTTTTGCTTCCCCATTTTGGAAATTTTTTGGGGAAGCTGTTGGAGATGCTCTAAGGGCCTTTTTGTTAGCAGCTTAATGAGTTTAATGGGACTCATAGCTTATTTAGTTAGCTATACCGCCTATACATGACTGTTTGGTAGTAGCTTAATGATATAGAAAGTGACTTATTAATTAAGCGTTTAGGAGGGAGTTTTATGTAGAAAGCCAAGTTTTGTCCAAACCAGTCTCTCTCAATTAAAAAACATGGTCATTTCATCTATGAAAACACCCTCCCAAACAAAAACTTTTCCAATCTATACAGACAGATTAATCCACACAAACAACTTTATTCATACAGGACTTAATGGAAAACCAACCAAACAACCCCTAACTCTAGATTGAGTAAAATCACAATTTTTGTGAATTAAATTTAGCAAGCAACAAAACCTAAGATCCAAGTCACCTACTTCCATAGTTCAACCAAATTGAAAATTACTATATGGCCTACGGCCATTGCTAAAACAAACCAGGCTGCTTCTTATCCTTCTCCCTCCTATTATGAAATGATCAAAAGATGATGGCCACCAACTTTGAATTAAAAAAACAACCACAGACAGATACCAGAATCGATATATAAACCAGAGCCAAACTAAGGGGATGTTTACCAAATTTTCTATTAAATCCTTTAATAATAAATTTGTTGTCTAGATAAATTGGTGATGTTGTTTACTTTTTTATCTGAATCGGCAACTTGAATTTTAGAAATGACCAATTTAACCATGAAAATGATTTACGTGCTATTTGATGTTTATTTTTAGAAATGACCAATTTAACATCAATTTATCAAATAGCACGTATTGATGTTTATTTTTAACGGCAGTCTGAATTGTTTGCTTAATGTTATGCAGTGAATAGCCAGTTATGTTTACTTAGATTCAGTCCAGTTCAAAATGGAGCTTATGGTGCAATCATGAGCATGTTAGAATTTAACAAAAGAAGGTGAACACTGGAAAGAATAATAGGATCAGTAAAATCATAATAATACAAACATTGTCAACATCAACAAAAGAAGACAAACACGCCTAAACATATCCTAATGCAATAACAGACTCGTACAAAAACATAAGTTGATAAATTAACTCAAGTTCCCTCTTTAGTTGCTTCTTCCTTACTTGCTGGGTGAGTTTCCAGTCCATGATGTTCCCTTTAGCGGGTAAGATTCATGGTTCTTGCGATTGTCATAAGGCAACAGTAAACGCTTACCCGGTTAGCGTTCGGTAACAACCCCTAATAAATCCCTCTTTTAAGAAAAACAAAACATGAGAACAAATTCAAGGCCATTTTTATGAAAGAGTTTAAAATGATGCAACTGATGACATAAACCAACACACAGAATAACATAAATGAAAGAGATAGAAGCTAAATAATAAGAAGAGATATAAGCTAAATGATAAGCAGTGAACAGAATTTGCTAATAAATAGGCAATGAACAGAATTTGTAAGCAGGAAAAGAGTTAAGGAGCTAAATAATAACCAGTGAACAAAATTTGTAAGGACCCAACTCCAAAACATGACCCCACTCCAAAAACTAAAATTCAGATCCAACAACTATGTAATCAAGTCTTTGAGCTAAAACATGCAACATCCAAAATCAAGTGACTAATCAGTAAAGCATGAAGAATATAAATGCACAAATGATTATAACTTGGCTTCAACAACAAAAAATACCCTCATAATCCAACTTTATCTTTGAAACCAACACAAGCAACTGAAAGGATAAGAAGCCAAACATTGAGTAGCCGAAAATGTAGAAATATACAACAAAATGGCTTTACGATTAAGTGGCTAAAAACCATGTTGTCCAACCCAAGTAAAGACAATGTCTCCAACAGATACAATGACAACTATAAGGTCGTATATTAGCCTATAAATTCAACGTTTTACAAAATATTGATTGAGAGACCAACATTAAGAGGAAAACTTTGCCCCAAGTAATCTAGTTCTAGCACAACATAGTTTGGATTGAAGTCAATATAGATGTAGATAAAATATGTAATATTTCAAATAAAAACTTTAAAATAAAAACTCAGTAGAAGATTTATTCCAAGTTACCTGAGAGCACTAACCTGTTGCCCAACAATACTGCTATTCAAAACCCCAAAAATTCTCGGTTTTTACTCGCTTCAAATCGAGAAAACCCTTTATTCAGAACTCACTCCTTTCGGTTTATGAAGAAAGAAAAGAGAACAGATAAAGAATACAAGCATTAGAAAAACCTCTAGATAAAGAATAAAGATAAATAAGTGAAATCATTAGAAAAACGAAAGCAATTCCTAACCCTAAAAATACAAGCACATCGACATTGCTTATAAGAGGAATTCAAAAAAAAATATAGAAAAACATACTGCTATGATATATAATTAGGAACAATGTTACCTTTTTCTGTGAGAACATGTGAAAAACTTAGAACACAAGACGCAGAGTTAGAAAATGTTAGAGAAAAAGCACGCCTTGAAAAGAGAAAAAAATGCCTCAAGAAGATTACCTGAACAATGATAATGGAAACCCTAGCTTCATCACATGTTAAGAAACCTAAATTGATGTTACCGAAAAACTATTGTAAACCGAAATAGATGTTAAGAAATCTTTTGACAGATAATAAGTCATTGAGACTGCATACAAGAACAAAAGTAGACAAACAAGTAGAGCAGGAACACTTAGAGCAGGAATAAGTCATTGAGACTGTAACACTTTGGTAATAAGATAATAAGTCATTGAGACTGCAACACTTTGGTAATAAGATGTAACAACCAGGTTTTCTTTTGTAAATATGAAAGTTTAGTGGCCTTTGTGCAGGAATTGAAAGATAAGTTAAGGGGCTGTTTTGTTATTTATGAAAGTACTTGAGGGCTCAATACCCTAGGGCAACTCATAATTGAGAAATCAGTGTTTTGACTTGTGGTTTGGCGGCTAAGAGAGAAAAGGGAGAAGAAAGGAGTTTCTTAGGAAGAAATCAAAGGAGTGAAGAATCAAAGAAGAAATCAGTAAGGTAACCCTTAATCCCTGTTAATTCTCGTGTTCCTAGCTTTATCGGTCGAGATTCCTAAGTCTGAAATCAAAGATTCAAGGAGTTTTCAACCACTTTTTCCATAAAAGTGGGTTTTGAGGATTTTGCTTAGTATGTACCGCTTTAGGGGTAAGCAAGTGTATTAAATGAGTATTTGGGGTTGGTGGATGAACCCTTGTGGTTATCTAATCGAACTAGTGGCTTAAATCGAGTTGTAAATCACTTTTAAGAATCCTAAGTTCGAACAGCCGTAGAGTCCGGACGTTCTTATTCGGTAGTGTCCGGACGATTTTGCAGGTGTCCGGGTGAGTACCCTGTGAGATTGTCCGGGTGTTTCTTAGTATCCGGATATGTTGCAAGTCTCCGGATAAGTCTAGCGTCCGGATAAGTGTTGTGTCCGGAAAAGTGTTGTGTCCGGAAAGGTGTTACGTCCGGACAATGCTGTATCCGGAAATTAGCTGTGTCCGGATTGAGTTCTCCGGACAGAAGGGTGAACTGTTTTCTGATGCGAAACTGTTATCTTAGGTGTTCGTGTGGTTTAGCTCGGAGGTATTTAAGAAGTGCGTTGTACGTCAAGCAAGGTGAGTTCCCTAACCCTTTTACGGCGTAAAGTGTTAAACGTTTTCTTTACTGATTATGGTTCTTAAAGCGCATGAAATGTTTATAACCAAAATGCATGTTTCTCACAAACGTACCTATTTATATCTAAAAGAAAGTTTGACATGATGAAATGTAAGGCATGCTTTGTAAGGTTTTATTACATGCTTTATGTAACGTATGTGCATGCTATGTGATGTTGGTCTGCACTGTGGGATCAGTGAGCCTTATGTGATGAGTTACGATGTTATCACCTAAATGATTTTTACTGTTGATACATGTCGTTTTCGGAGGGAATTCACTAGACCTTTTGGTCTAACCCTCGCTTTCAAAACTAAACCATTTTCAGGTAAGCATGTTAAGGGTTCTTCCAGTAAGAACTAGGAGGCGATAAGAAGGACTTGAAGCTTAGAGTAACTTCAAGTTTTGGCTATGATTTCTATAGAATAGCTCTCGGCTGTGGATTTAGAGACTTCCGCTGTCAATTTCGTTTTAGTATGAATTTTGATGATGTAAACTCAAGGTTTTATGTAATTCGAATGCGTATTTATGGTTGTTTGCCTGCTATGAAATTTGGCCTGTTACAAATGGTATCAGAGCCTTAGTTTAAGGGATTTAGGTGACCATTCGGGCCTAAACTTAAACTGTAAGATGAGGAACACAGCCGAGACATAGGATTGCCTCTAGGAACGATCACTATAAATGCGCTTAGGAATAAGGTGCCAAGGACAAACGTGTAAGGTAAGTTTGGGATTACACCTGGCCAGTGTAACTACGAACTTACAGGTACATGTGCGTGCTTACCATACCTTACTTATAGCAAATTTGTTGTGTCACATCTAGTAAGGATTAACTATCGGTTCCTTTCAGTTTAGCTCTATGGCTGGGAGAGCGTTGAGGAATAGGTCAGCAAGATCCTTGAGGGATAGACCGAGCTCCATTGTTTGGGGAAGTGTCGTGTAAGGGTCATTATGATGTGATGTATGTAGACATCGTAGAGAAGAAACGTTGTAAAGAATGTTATGAGTCGACTAGAGGTAACTCTTCGTTGATTCGAAGAGGATGGATGTTGAGTTTGAGTAAGACTCCTGTTTCGGGAGGGTCCCAGTTCTAGAAATCATGGGATAGATCGGTCGGGATGGTAAGAAAGGACGATGTCGAAATCTTGAAAGTGTCAATGGATCTTTGAATTCTTATTCGAGCTTTTCAAGGACAGGGCAAATGAAATAAGATACCTATAGTGAAGTGAAAGCATATAGAAGTGGAAAGTGAGATAGTTGTTCCAAACGAAATAGTATGAAAGGGTTGAGTAAGTGAGATGTGGAAAGTGTGTTCAGCAAATTGTTGCGTGACCGAAAGGACGACCATTGGTCGTAGGTGGAGTGTCAAGGATAAGTTGCGTAAGTAAAGCGGTTGACCTTGTTAGAGTGAGTAGCCTTCAATTGCAAGTAGAGTCTCATGCATGGCGTTCTTTTGTGTAAACATGAAATTTTCACTATTTAAAATAAATACGTAAACGTCAATTTTGAACAAAAAAAAATGAGTCAGCTGTGCGAGTGCATGTTTAAAGTATTGGTTCAATCAATCAAGTACTAGTACTAGTACTAGTGCTAGTACGGAATTGTAACGTCTGTCTGCACATTGGAAGTCGAGACTCAAATAACTGTTTGTTTTGTTACATTGTACGTTGAGATTTCGAGCTTAGCGATTTACAAATATTTCACACTTTTCATGATAAGTTAAATTGTTACAAAAAGGTCAAGAAAACGTTTGCCAGTAAAACTTTTACAATCAAATGAGTATTGGTATGTCGATATCATACAAATGAGTGTGAGGACCGACTAGTTTACTTGGTGTCGGTAATTTCTTTCAGACTTGTGTCATACGAAAAGATTTTCATGCAATGGATTACTGTCGTAATAAAATTGTTCGGATTGAGCAGGATTGAGGTTCATAGGAAGAAACATGCAAACGATTCTCGAATCGTTGTGCGGGGTATTGAAGTTATAAGAGTGATGGGGTCATGTGCACCCGAGTTGTTTCCAAATGTTGTGTATTTCAATTGATAGAATGTACGAAATGATTTAATTAAAATATCGTATTTGAGTTTTTCTAACTAAAATACGTGCTCTTACGTGTTTTCCCAGGAAAGTGATTTTTATGAATATGCACTGTTATTTTACCTGACTTTTACGTAAACGAAAGTTAATATTTTACTGATCAGAGTAGGTTTATGAGCATGATTTATTTACAAGCCGTCACGAATGTTTTTCCCATGAAAGGAATGTTCTACTGAAAAGATTGTCCGGTAATATGATATGGATTGTAAAACGTTATACAGAGTTCATGTTTTATGTTTACGATGAACTATGTGTATGCTATGTGGAGTCGGTCTGCGTTGTGGGATCAGAAATAGATCCTCGGGTTCTAATGACCCCTTGGATATGTATGACAGACTGGTAGGTTGGATTTCGTTTCCTCCTATTTCGAGTAGAGGGGAGTCTGCGTAGGCTCCGGGAAGGGGAGTCTGCGTAGGCTCCAGAAGAGGCGAAAGGGGAGTCTGCTGGGGCCCCAATCGCGGTTAACGATGTGATCCTTAACACAGTGCAGTACCATGTTTGACGCTTATATGAAGAATGTGAACTGTTTTATAAAAATGATTTAATTACTGCATGACATGCATGGAGGCTATGAACTCACTAGGTCGTAAGATATTACATGTTAAGCTAAGGAAGAACTCTAAGAGTGGAAAAAGGGTCGGGCAAATCAGGAAAGAATGTTGTAGCATTAGTATTATGTTCAAGAGAAAAGACGAACAGTGGTAGATTCGGGAGTAGACCTTGGTATCGGGTGTATGAGGGTCTGCACCCTTGTTCGGAAACGGAAAGCACGAGTGTCAAGGGACGGTTGCGTTCGAAGGAAGGACTTGAGGCCTTCAAGGTGTGGTATTAGCAACTCGTTATGAGTAGTGTGTGGAGGCAGGAATGAGGCATCCTCGATGCCGAATAAGAGTCATAAGGTGATCTTGTACTCTTTGATGATACATGAGTAGGTTTTGAAATGAGGGAAGCAGAGTATGAAGTTGATTGTGATATGTTAGAAGGATCAGGATCCGTAAGAATCCCATGGTAAAGGTTATATTAAGAAAGTATCAACGGGTTGACTTCTGGTTTTGGAAGTCGTCAGCTATGTAAGGGGGCTGAGGCCGAAGACTTGAACCAGGATGTTGAAAGCAAATAGATCACCTTGTAGGGGTGTTAAGTTGGTGAGAGACTGCTGTTTTGAATAAGGTATGTAACACGAACGAAGCGGATGTGTAGTGACATTAACTGTCAAGCTTATGGTGCCAGCTAGTGTCGTAGTGAAATGATGTTAAAGAGAGAGGAAGCGTTAGGTAGAAGCCTTTTGAGGGTTTCGGATGAAGGTGCGGTTTGTTAACCAGATTGTTGGAGCACATAGAGTGTAAGTTGACGTTGTGGTATGATTATGTTCGGGACAGAATGACAAAGTGGTGGTGGGTGATTATCCAAAGGAGAAACCAAGTGCTTTTAGTTGTAAGAGTCGCTAAGTAAGCATACTGTGGAATCATTGGAAGCCTAGAGAAGATGACTAGTGTGTTAGTCAAATTGTTGAAGAATAGATGTGAAATCCTTAAAGAATGTGAGTTGTCTCTTTTGTGTGAAAGAATTGCCCGAGGAAGTGAAGGTTAGAGATCAAAGAATGAGTAGCGACGTCAAACTAGTGTCGTTTCAAGATGACTTGGTTGAATGCCTTAAGATAGGATATTGATGCAACTGTGTAGTTATGTAAGTTTTGGGAAAGTGTTATCGGCATGTGGAAAGGCCGGGAGAAAGAGGGGAAAGTAACGTTAGGAGGGCAGTGCTCCACGCTAAGTGGGGAGACGAAGATAGTATGCCGGATTAAACTAGTAATTTGGAAGTAGCAAACTTGACAGTAATGCCGAAAGGTGCGGTGTGGTGTAGATGGCCTTTTGATAAGTATGCGAACCGTTGGATCGATTATTGAGGAAGGAGATTGTGTATGTTTTGTGCAGGGAAGAGGTGGATGAGACCACTAAATGAGTTAAGCTAGTGACTTTGTGAGAAATGTTTAAACGATTTGGTCGTGCAGTGTTTAAGCTAGTGAGAATAGTATGGTGTGACCATGATTATTCCTCCCAGTTGTGTGAGGGTAACTGGAGCTATGTTTTATGACCGAACAAACGTGGTAATCAGCGAGAATTTGATGTGTTTCAGGATAAGTTTAATGCGAGTAGGTGAACACTTCAACGTTAGGTTTGAAGGTTCCTACCCTTGGTTACGTACAAGGATGGAGTGATGAAGTGGTGAGGATGTAAGAAATGGTTGATGAGCTGTGGTCGAGGTGGTCGAAAAAAAAAGAAATGTTTCCGGCATAGGCGATTGTTGGATTAGGAGAAGTGATCTAGGATTGCTTGTATTTCGATGAAGGAACTCTAGGTTGTGAGTTGTCGGGACGTTCGGGTTTGGATTTGTGTCAAGCAGTCAAGTGTGTGTCTGTCTTTTGGTAAATGAATCTCGTGTTGTGGCAGAGGATTTAGCCAGGTTCCTCCTTAAAGGAAGTGTCGTTGCATGAGAAGCCTTAGTAAATCTTCTGTAGTCAAAATCGACCGAGTAGGAACAGTAGCCTACGTGTTAGAGTACCGTAAGAAATGAAGGGGGATGCAACCAATGTCCCATGTTTCGAAATTAATGAGGTGGTTGTTTGAGTCAGAAGGGGGCATTACCTTGGGGAAATGTCGGTTTTGATGAGAGCAAGATACCCGCATCTTTTCTAATAAGGAATTCCGGGGACGGAATTCTTTTAAGGAGGGAGTGTTGTAACAACCGGGTTTCTTTTGTAAATATGAAAGTTTAGTGGCCTTTGTGCAGGAATTGAAAGATAAGTTAAGGGGTTGTTTTGTTATTTATGAAAGTACTTGAGGGCTCAATACCCTAGGGCAACTCATAATTGAGAAATCAGTGTTTTGACTTGTGGTTTGGCGGCTAAGAGAGAAAAGGGAGAAGAAAGGAGTTTCTTGGGAAGAAATCAAAGGAGTGAAGAATCAAAGAAGAAATCAGTAAGGTAACCCTTAATCCCTGTTAATTCTCGTGTTTCTAGCTTTATTGGTCGAGATTCCTAAGTCTGAAATCAAAGATTCAAGGAGTTTTCAACCACTTTTTCCTTAAAAGTGGGTTTTGAGGATTTTGCTTAGTATGTACCGATTTAGGGGTAAGCAAGTGTATTAAATGAGTATTTGGGGTTGGTGGATGAACCCTTGTGGTTATCTAATCGAACTAGTGGCTTAAATCGAGTTGTAAATCACTTTTAAGAATCCTAAGTTCGAACAGCCGTAGAGTCCGGACGTTCTTATTCGGTAGTGTCCGGACGATTTTGCAGGTGTCCGGGTGAGTACCCTGTGAGAGTGTCCGGGTGTTTCTTAGTATCCGGATATGTTGCAAGTCTCCGGATAAGTCTAGCGTCCGGATAAGTCTAGCGTCCGGATAAGTGTTGTGTCCGGAAAAGTGTTGTGTCCGGAAAGGTGTTACGTCCGGACAATGTTGTATCCGGAAATTAGCTGTGTCCGGATTGAGTTCTCCGGACAGAAGGGTGAACTGTTTTCTGATGTGAAACTGTTATCTTAGGTGTTCGTGTGGTTTAGCTCGGAGGTATTTAAGAAGTGCGTTGTACGTCAAGCAAGGTGAGTTCCCTAACCCTTTTACGGCGTAAAGTGTTAAACGTTTTCTTTACTGATTATGGTTCTTAAAGCGCACGAAATGTTTATAACCAAAATGCATGTTTCTCACGAACGTACCTATTTATATCTAAAAGAAAGTTTGACATGATGAAATGTAAGGCATGCTTTGTAAGGTTTTATTACATGCTTTATGTAACGTATGTGCATGCTATGTGATGTTGGTCTGCACTGTGGGATCAGTGAGCCTCGGGATCCGATGATCCCTTGGTTATGGATGATGAGCCTATTGGTTGGAATTCGTTTCCTCCTAGGCGGGTATCGGGGAGTCTGCTTGGGCCCCGATACGAGAGGGCGAAAGGGGAGTCTGCTTGGGCCCCGATCGCGGATGTTTATGTGATTCCCCATACAGTGCAGTACCTTATGTGATGAGTTACGATGTTATCACCTAAATGATTTTTACTGTTGATACATGTTGTTTTCGGAGGGAATTCACTAGACCTTTTGGTCTAACCCTCGCTTTCAAAACTTAACAATTTTCAGGTAAGCATGTTAAGGGTTCTTCCAGTAAGAACTAGGAGGCGATAAGAAGGACTTGAAGCTTAGAGTAACTTCAAGTTTTGGCTATGATTTCTATAGAATAGCTCTCGGCTGTGGATTTAGAGACTTCCGCTGTCAATTTCGTTTTAGTATGAATTTTGATGATGTAAAGTCAAGGTTTTATGTAATTCGAATGCGTATTTATGGTTGTTTGCCTGCTATGAAATTTGGGCTGTTACAGAACACTTAGAGCAGCAAGAGCAATCGAATAGTGAAACCAGAAAGAGCAATCTGATTAGGACATTATTACCAAAAATTACCAAAAACAGAAACAATAGAAAATCGTATGGATTACCTTGGTCGGAGAAGCAGATTAACTCAAATGAAAAAAGTATCATTAGTAGTCTGAACAATCATACAATAATACGATTAACTCAAACCAAACCCATCGGACCTCGATTTACAACATTCTATAACGAAAAAAGAAGAACAAATGAAAATCGTATCATTAGTAGTCTGAACAATCGATATTGAATATGAGAAATTGAACGTCGATTATCGTATGGATTACCCAGGTGAGATCCAACGCTTCCGTTAACCTAGGTACAGAAATGTAGAAACAGATTAACTCAAACAGTGCACCAACTCAAAATAGACTCAACACAGCAAGTTTGCTTCTTATTCAAAACAGAAAGCTTTCTGGCTTTTTATAGCCATTACAAGAAAGGAGACGTAACTACTTATCATAAAAAGATGCCTAAGAAAAAGGAACTAACAAAGAGAAATCCAAAAACCCTATCGAGTTCCTCCAGGTAAGCTGAAGACTCTGTCATAATTTGATAAAGACTTTCTTCCTGAAATTGTTGTCAAGCATAGAAAAGTAGAATCAGCAGGCGTAAATAAAGGAAGAAAAGGAATAAACAAAGATGAACAATCATACAATAATACGAACGCCTTATGTTGATAAGGAATGATTATATGCAAGAAACATAAAACCAAGGCATGCATAAATAAATCCCAAGTAGAAAAAGGGAAAACCAAGGAAAATCTAAAACACACAAAAAACCAAAGAACAACCCATGTCAACCCATGTTTATGCTCTAATCTATCATCTAGATGATAAATTAGAAGCTTGTAGGGTATCATTTTGCATATGGTAAAAAACCACCGGTGAAACATGGTATTGCATACATACCAGTAATGATCTGTCGCCACCTATAGCCTTCACATATAACATGAGATCATTAAAATGAGAAATTAAAGCAACGTAAACCACAACACTAAACGACACATAAAGCACCTCAACATCATCAGTTGTTGGGTCTCAAACAAACAGATCTAAAATGGGGGAGAAAAAGAAAACCCTAAATTTAAAAATGAAACTCACAAATTTAATCACTAACCAAGAGAGATTCTAATTCCCTCATTCAGAAGAAACTAAAATCTTTCGTCTTTGAGAGAAACCAGAAGAGATAGAGAATCCAGAGGAGCCATAAATACATATCTTAAAGCCTGCATCAACGTACTCTAAAAAGAGAAGAATGAGAAGGAAGAGAAAATCAATGTACGACATGGAAACATGAAAAAATACTTACCTGAAGGCTGAAGCGAAGGAGCGGGACGTAGCGGCGGAGGGAGGAGAGTGAGACGACGGAGAGAGCGCATGTGGGTTTAGGTTTTGAATTTTGAATTCAGATTTGGAACCTGAAAAGCAAATCTGCTACCGAAAAGTGATACATGCAGTCTTAAATAAAGGAGGAACTTAATTAATTTTTTAAATAAAAAAAGATTTAAGACTTTAAGACTTTAAGACTTTTAGTCTATATGCTTTATAAGATAATATAGATATATCTAAAATCTTACAATTTAGTATAAACAAGATAAACGTGACAAGACCTAAAAAACATGTTATGGTGAAGACTGAACCAAATCACTCAAATGGGGACACCAGTATAATGACTAGTAACACAACAAATTTGGTATAACACTATTAATTTACAACAATTAAATAGTATATAAAGAAATATACCTAAAAATTTATATTTTAATATAGTAAGACTGAAACTGAACAAGAGTTAAAAAAAACTCTGTTAAGGTGAAGACTAAACCAATTACCAAATCCAATAAATCAGAATCGATTATATATATCTATTTAAAACGAGAACGTTAACTATTAAAAAAACACAAAAAACGGTCGCTCATGGGCAAAATCACATGTGATTTTACACTAACTATAAAAAATTGGACGCATGCGACTTTGAGGGCGATTTAAAGTCGTGGGGCAAGTTGCGTGAATCATATATGCTTTTGTACGTGAATCATGTATGATTTTGTACATTAACGGTCGTTCTCGTGTTTTTCCTTAAATAACTAGCGCATGGTTGGGTTTCGGTGAAAATTGATTATCAACCGTTCGATCCACATTAGAATGAGATAAAAATAAGATAAGATGTGCTAAGATGCATCAGATTAATTCCCGTATCAAATGTGATTCATGTGTAAGTAGTGAGCTTGAAATTAAAACTAATCAAACATTCAGATCCACTTTTCACGTTTCTCACAAAATCATTCATATATATATATATATATATATATATATATATATAGAGAGAGAGAGAGAGAGAGAGGTATGTTCAAATGAGAAGCTAAACCTTATGCGAAAATGCGAGAAGTGTGATATCATATATGATACACAAGCTTAATCATATATGATTAAACAATGGTACATTGGCAATACATAGACGTTTAATCATTTATGATTAAACACACCCACAAGCCGTGTAATCATATATGATATCACACTTCTCGCGTTCTCGCATAATGTTTAACTTCTCGCATGATCCTTCCTCTGTATGTATATATTAACAATTGTCTGTGACAAAAAATTTCAATTAAATCGATATAAATTGTAAAACAATTGTGAAATAATATTTTTTAAAGTTAAAGGCAAATTTGGTCCTTGAGGCTTACAAAAATTAACGACTAAGGTCCCTCAAATGAACTTTTAACTAACAAGGTCCTTCTATTTTTAGTTTTTGTAACACATAAGGTCCATCTTATTAACACTTTTAAATAAAATGAAGTTAAGAGGGAACAATTTCGTCCATTCACTTTTCTCATCCCTTTAAATAAGGAATTATATTTATGCTTGGTCGTTGTGGTTTACAAAAAATAACAATTAACGTCCCTAAAAAAACAAGAATGTGGGCATGAACACAATGTCTTGTTTGATTAAAAAAAAGCTCATATTAAATATCTAATCTACATCAAAACTCAAAACAAACTGTCATGTAGTTTGGTAAGTAAAAAAACCAAGTAAATTAGAAGTGATAGAACTGATGCAAAAGGCTCAAGGTTCTAGGCCACTATCATTTAGCTTTGTAATAAACTAATAAAAGTGATGGAAGAGTATTTCAGGATATAGTTCTAAGAGTTTTTGGACATGTCTAGCGAGTAAATCACCATACTTGAACTAATATGTTTGAACCAAATATTTTATATATCACCAGTTAAGTTTTGGGTCACCATCCAACATCTTTTTAAGTTTTGGGTTTTGGTGTAAATTATATATTCAGTATGAGTTTTTTTAGATCAAACGAGGCATTGTGTCCATACTTTTTTTAGGGACGTTACTGTTGGGTCATCAAAGATTTGAAGATGACATCCTGATCTCTCTACATTTAAAAAAAAAATCTTTTATACTTAGAGAAAGTTTAGGTTCTTGGTAATAGTTTAGCCATGTTTTTAAAGTTCGGTGAAGTCAAAGATCAACCGAAATCAAGAAGAAGTAAATCTACCAATGCGGATTGAAGATAAACTTCTCAACCCAAACTAAGTTATCTCACCGATTTTCTCCATGACAAATCGGTGAGATTATCAAAATAGGAGGATCCTCCTTTATCTTCTTGCTAAGAAGATTTCACCTATTTTGTCCATGACAAATCGGTGGGATCCTCAAAATAGGAGGATCCTCCCTTGTCTCTTTGCTAAGAAGATTTTCATCAATGTGGTAATATCTGGTATGGGGGAAAAGGTCCATCTGTCATTTTTTCCCATTCTTAGATATTGTAGTAACCGTGTCCAAAAAAGGAAGGGTTCCAAGTTTTGTGGTGGAAGTTTATTAAATGGAAGTTGAGGGGAGTATTTTGTAAATGTGGGATAAGGTATAAATTGGGCACAAAATCCTAGGAGAGTCATTTTCTCCTGAATTGTTTGTGAATGACGGCTGTGTTTTGAGAGAGAAAGGAAAGAAGGGTTTTGGAGCTCTTGTGAGTTTTGGAGAGAAAGAGACATCAAGCTTGGAAATCAAAGAAAAGGGGTGTGTTGGGGATTCGTTTTCAGCAAAGAATCCATCAGGTAATTTCCTTTCTCTATCTTTCAGCTGAGGATTTGTTGATTAAAGATTGAATACCTATGTGGGTTTTTGTTAAAGTTGGGTTTGAAGCTTAATGAGAGAAATTAGGCATTCTACTGTGTTATTACTGTCAAGATTTCAGTAATTGTTGAGTTTAGTGACCGTGATGTAGATGTTAATCTTCATCTGTGAGTTTTCGGCCGTTTCTGGGATTTATCGGACCAATTAAGGGACAGGTCGACGTCCGAATAACTTCCTGGACGTCCGGACACATCGAGCGGTTAAAGGTTTCCGGGTAAATGTCCGGTAGTCGTGTGTGTGTCCGGATGTTTGGATATTCCGGATAGGGTGATGTCCGGATAGGGTGTTGTCAGGGTAGGCTGTTGTCCGGAAAGCTGGTGTCCGAAAAGGTGTGTGTGTTCGGATAATTGAGTAATCAACTTACGTTTTGCCCATTCATTCAGGATAACCGGGTGGAAATGTCTATCTGTGTGAGAAAGGAAAGTAAGTGTGTCAGGTGAGTCTTTCTAACTAAAGCTTGATGGTACTCGTTCGTTTACTTGTACATGTGTGTTCACTTAACGAATGTGGCATATAAATTACTTATGCATGGCGTGCTGTATATGGGGGGTGTATCCCATACGTTATGGTGTGATGCCTATGGGGGGTGTGTCCCATATGTTATGGCATGAGACTTATGGGGGGTGTGGCCCATATGTTATAGTGTGATGCTTATGGGGGTGTGGCTAGGGCTGTAAACGAACCGAACGTTCAATGAACCGTTCGTGAACCGTTCGGCGGGAAGTTCGTTTATGTTCGTTCATTTAGTTAAACGAACGAACATGAACAAGTTTTTTCGTTCGTTTAGTTAAACGAACGAACATGAACATAGGTCTTGTTCGTTCATTTATGTTCGTGAACGTTCGTTTATTTATGTTCGTTAATGTTCGTTCGTTAATGTTCGTTTATGTTCGCTAATTCGTTCGTTTACAAATAAAAATAACTTAATAATAATAGACATAATTAATAAGATAACTAAAAAATAACAATAATTTCTGAAAGATAAAAAAATAACAAAAAAAGACATAAATGCCTTTCACACCATCTTTTCCTTATATACACACATGATACTTTATTTTTTCACTCCAATTTCGATGTGGGATTTGGGCATATCCCTGATAAGTGATAACCCTTGCCTTACCACCACTCCATCAAAGGAAAATGGGATTTTCTTCATCCCACATCGCTAGTGACAACATATTTTGCTCCCATCCTCTACTATAAATAGAATCTCACCTCTTTGGTTTTATTGTGATTCACCTATTCAGCCTAACTTGGTGGCTCAAGCTTATTCTTGAGCCTAGCCGAGTGGCTTGATTCCTTTTGCTGGAGTTCAATTTTTTTGAGTTTAAAGTTTGTTTGCTGTAAGTTTGTTTGTGTAGAACTGTTCGTTTAAGTTTGTTTATGGTTGTTCGTTTAAGTTCGTTTAGTTTCTTAACAAACGAACATAAACGAACACGAACATGCCTAATTCTTAAACGAACGAACACGAACATAAAAAATTTTGTTCGTTTATTGTTCGTGTTCGTTCGTTTGTTCGGTTAAGCTAAACGAACGAACATGAACAAGCCTTTGTTCGTGTTCGTTCGGTTCGTTTACAGCCCTAGGTGTGGCCCATATGTTATAGTGTGATGTTTATGGGGGGGGGGGGTGTCCCATATGTTGGTTGCCAAACTTTCTATTGATTTATGTTTCGCAAAACTCTTTAATTGCTATATGTGGTGTGGATGTAACTGAGGGACCTCACTAGACCTCGTGGTCTAACCCTCGCATTTTCAAAACTGAAACCCTTTTCAGGTAAGCAGGTTAAGGGCAGTTCCTCTAGTGGTAAAGAGAAGGCGTGAGAGCGGGCATGGCTTGGCATTAGTGGACTTCCTTTACATTCATGTATTAGAAACTCTCAGTTGTAATTAGGGTTATTCCACAAACCCAAATGATGAATTTTGATGGCGTGAACCTTGGGCCAAGTCTTGGCGATTTATTATAATTGATGTCTTATTTCGGCATGCTTAAGAGTGGGTTGTTACAGTTGGTATCAGAGCCATAGTTTAAGGGATTTAGGTGACCGGATGGGCCTAAACTTAAACTATAGGAGTACAACTGAGAATGTAGGAAGGCCTAGGAAGACCTCACTGGGGAGTGTGAATAATAGGGTGGTGAGAACTATCATGTAAGGTAAGTTCGGGATTACACCTGGCCAGTGTAATTGTGAATTTACAGGTGCATGACGGTGATCATTCTTGCCTTGTTATTTTGGGATGGTTGTTAATCTGTTTTGTGTGTAAAGTTTAATCTTGTCATTATGGCAACGGTTTAGTGTGTTGTGCAGATCATTCTTGGCGTGATTGATGATACTATTTAGAAGAAGCATCGTTTGAATGTTTGGTATGAGTGTCCGTGGGAAGTAGAACCTTTAGGGTTCTTAAGGGAAATAAGTGTTTGGAGGTGAACTCCTAATCTCTAATGAGTCTTTATTCTGGGAGATTCCCAATGCCGGTGAATCGAAATCTTGAGAGTTTCAACTCAAGGATCGGATAGTGGAGATGTGCTTTCTTACTCTCTAGTTAGTGGAAGAGTGACAAGAGTGGTTGAAAATTGATAGATGTATGGATTGGTAACATTGGTGTCGGTTAACCAATTTGGGACTGAGGTGAAGCCGTTTATTTTACAAATTAATAGTCAGGTGGTGACTGTGAGGTTGGAACATCCAAGTGTGTGGGGAAGTATCGGTACCGAAGGTTGTTTCAAATGTAAGGAACCTGATGGTGTAGTGGGAAGTATGGTGTCGGCGTTGATTTGTTGTAACTGCAAAAAGGTTAACCCTGCTTGAGCGAATAGCCTTCAATGTAAAGCGAGTCATGCATTACGTTTTCAAACCGGTTACATAAGTCCCTATGTCAAAATGTGTGAGTGTGTGCGTGTGCCTTGTAAACTTCTGATTTTGAAAATGAGTTGGCGTGTGCAAGTGTGTGCTGGAAGGAAAAGATAAATTTGTTTACATGGTGTAATAAATTTCGAACTTGGAGAAATAGTAAGTTACTTCACTTCTTTTGCGAGTGAGTTAAACCTTGTTGTAAAAATCGTAACAATATTAGATCGTATGGTTTTATGGATGAAAACGATATGAACACGTGGTTGACATATCAACAAGTGTGAGAGTCGGTCGACTATCCCAGTATGGGTGATATTGCTGTATTTTTAAAAAATTTGCACAAGGAGAGTTTTAGTGAATGCACTTTCAAATGATGAACAAGGTTGCGTGTGAGCGATCTTTGAGATCGGTGTGTGTGGTGGAAACTTATGGGAGTGTCGTGGCATGCATATCAAAACCTTGTTTTGTGGGATATTTTGAGTGTGTAAAACAATTTAAATCATTGTGTTGTCATGCATGAAGGTTATGAACTCGCTAGGTAGTAAGGGATATCGTGCCTAAGAATGTGCGAAGTTCCGGGAGTGGAAAATGTGGTCGAGTCGTCGATGGTTGATTTGTGATCTTAGTGTTACAGCATAGGGAGGACAGTGTCTACCTGTAGCCTCGGTCTTTGTCTGTGGAAATGCTTGTGTGATGGTAGTCCTTGCTCTTTTCGATAAGTAGGCATAAGACTGACGGCGGGGGGTGTGTCCCGGGTGATTTCGAAGTAGGCAAAATACTTTGAAAGGTAACGTTGTGGTATGTGGATGAGTCGGTATCGGCGTAGAGCCGAAGTTGAGGAGAAGTTGAATTTAGGCTAATTGCCAGGATTTGGTGTGGAAGTCAACGACGAGTGTTGAGTCGTTGTCGGGAGATTTGAGAGTTGAAAGGCTAGCCCTGGTGTGATTTCATTTGTCGGGTGTGAGCGCGAAGATAAGAGGACGGTTGGGATACGTGTGTATCTGCCCAGAGGATGGACCGCCTTTTTGGTGAGTATCCTGAAGGTGGAGATGTGTTAGTTGGATAAGTGATTCTTCCTTTGTGACTGTTATGTCAATTACGAACGAGGTAGTTAGCCCAACTCATGTGGGACACGTAGACTATGTTGGTTTGCAAGGATGTGTCTTATAGTTTGATTTATTTGAGCGTGCTTCAAGTGGACCCGAAGAGTCGGTCGGGAATAAGGACTCGATCGAGTGTAGTAGACGGTCATAATTTGTGATTCACCTAGATGGGAGAAAGACAAGGTTGTGGGTCTTTCTGAACCTAAATTTTATACAAATGTGACAGAGTTATTATATAACTGTGTGCTTCTCAACTGCATTTATTACAAAGCGACGATTAAGTGTGTGGTGTGGTTGTTATCTATTCGCATGTTTCCAATTGCTTAAATATGAAACTATGAACAAGTGTGTGGTAGAATGCATGCTTTAATTATGCATTGTGCTCTGGCGTTGTCGAGAAAATGGGGGGTGTGTCCCATATTAATTATATATATGAATTTGTTTCATATATAGCGAGTGTGCTCTTTGGCGCTGTCACGGTGTGTGTGACTATAGCGTGTGCCAGTAGCAGGTGTCAAAAGGTGATTGTCATTTTAAAGTGTGCTTATTTAAATGTGTAGTTGCATATAAATTGCATATGTCCTGGTGTAATGTATATGGGGGGGGGGGTGTCCCATATGGATTATTCGAACAAACTTGGTCTATTCCCGAGGGCGGGTGTGTGCCCTAGATTAGGCCACAAGTGTGTAGTGACCAGGCGGGAATTCCCGTTATTTGTGTGAGGGGATGAATTGCAAAACTAGTTATTGCATATTGTTTCGTATACTCTTTTATATAAATGTTGTGTTTGTTGTGAAGAAAGTGTGGCCTTGTGTGTGTGCAAATGATCGTGATGATCGAACCTCTGGTGTGTGGGGGTTGTGTGGATAAGTTGGTGGTAACTTATATCTAGTGAGCATGCGAAGCATGGTGGGGGTGAATTGTTGTGAGGTTAAGTGGTGGGCTAGTGTTGATGGGGGATGAGCATAGGTGGAGATCTTTGCTCGGGGTTTGCTCATAAGTCGTTCAGATATGACCAAATTATGTGTGGAGTTGCATGGATGTCTAAGTGGCGTGTGGTATTGTTACCCGAAAATAAAAGAATGGGGTGACAATGGGTGACTAGATAAGAAGAAAATTGTGTACTCTTGAGTTGATTGATGAGTGCGTTTGCCTTGTATCGTTGTAATAATTGTGAAAATGTTGGATTGATTAGTTCATGATATCTTGTAGTAGATATGAAATCTCTGAGAATGTTGAACTGATCCTTGTGTGTAAAGGAATGCAAAGGAGTGGGTTAATATCGTTTGAGGAATGAGAAGTGTGTGGTCGCTTCGAACGTAGCGTGGAGGTCCGGTTTGACTTGGTCGAATTTCTCGTATGAGATGTGGTGAAACTGTGGGATTAGACATAGTAACCGTTGAAATTGTGTGTATGGAGTGGTCAACGTTGAAGGAGAAATGTTCCATGTTAGCCTGAGGTAATTAGGGGCGGTAGTATGGAATAAGAGAGTAAGTGTAAAGTAAAAAGTGTGACAAGTGGCTCGGAAAGAGGGAAGCTATGTTTCAAAACGTCACCATTGAGTGCATGAACTCTAGTGAGAGCATGAGAAAGGGGATTGGTGTGTACGTGAGTAGTTTAAGCGTGGAGGAAAACTAACTTATGTGATTGATCAAGAGTGTGTATCTTCTAGTGAGTTATTCTTTGGAAATGTGTTTTATGTTTGAGAAGGAAGTGGAAGAAGGTAGTCGAATGTAGTGCTCGGATGAAGGGCAATGGGATTGGACTTGATAGTAGTATGGGAGTGACGTTGTAGTAAAAGTGTGGGAATTGATTGTTATCAATGGGTTGTGGTCGGCACATTTAATGCAAGAAGGTATTATTTGCCTTAGACGTATTTTGTGCTAGAAGAGTGATTGTAGAGTTGTGTATAGTCTGGAGAGGAAAAATCTTAACTGCGGGATTAAGGTGATAGTCAAGGTTGATCCGGTGATCGGTTGGCGAATTGAGCGTCGTTATTTTATAAGGGTTTCGGGATGTGTGGCGTTAACTTCGGTAGAAGGCGTTTTTTTATGGAGGTAAAATTTTGTGTATAACCCTTAGTGTGACGCGTTTTAAAACCATGAGACTAGATGTGTGAATGATTTTTTTGGGTGAGACCGGAGGTCGTGTGGTTGACCACCAATGGGTCATGCATTTCGTGAGAAGTTAAGCGTGGCTCGAGACCGCCACAGGGTGTAAGCAGAAGGAAGAGTTTGATCGAATGCCGTGTGGGAGACAGTGCAATACTTATGGTTAGTCATGAAAAGACGTTGTGCGTTGGAGAGAAAGGAGAAACAAGACCCAGTTATGATGGGCTGTTCGCTATCATTGAGCGTGTGGGAGAAGTGGCGTACAAGTTGGAGTTGTCTGACGGGCTCCGGGGAGTTCATTCGATCTTTCCTATGTCGAACTTGAGGAAGTGTCTGGCCGAAGAAACCATGGCAGTACAGTTGGAAGACATTAGTGTTGATGAGAAATTGAGGTATGAAGAGGAGCCAATGGAAAACGTAGATAGTAAGATACGAAAGACGAGGAACAAAGAAGTTCGTTTAGTGAAAGTCCAGTGGAGATATCACAAGGGACGAGAGGCGACGTGGGAAGTGGAATCAGATATGATGTCCAAGTACCCTCACCTCTTTGAGAATGGAATTCCGGGGACGGAATTCTCTTGAGGGGGGAGTGTTGTAGTAACCGTGTCCAAAAAGGAAGGGTTCCAAGTTTTGTGGTGGAAGTTTATTAAATGGAAGTTGAGGGGAGTATTTTGTAAATGTGGGATAAGGTATAAATTGGGCACAAAACCCTAGGAGAGTCATTTTCTCCTGAATTGTTTGTGGATGACGGTTGTGTTTTGAGAGAGAAAGGAAAGAAGGGTTTTGGAGCTCTTGTGAGTTTTGGAGAGAACGAGTCATCAAGCTTGGAAATCAAAGAAAAGGGGTGTGTTGGGGATTCGTTTTCAGCAAAGAATCCATCAGGTAATTTCCTTTCTCTATCTTTCAGCTGAGGATTTGTTGATTAAAGATTGAATACCTATGTGGGTTTTTGTTAAAGTTGGGTTTGAAGCTTAATGAGAGAAATTAGGCATTCTACTGTGTTATTACTGTCAAGATTTCAGTAATTGTTGAGTTTAGTGACCGTGATGTAGATGTTAATCTTCATCTGTGAGTTTTCGGCCGTTTCTGGGATTTATCGGACCAATTAAGGGACAGGTCGACGTCCGAATAACTTCCTGGACGTCCGGACACATCGAGCGGTTAAAGGTTTCCGGGTAAATGTCCGGTAGTCGTGTGTGTGTCTGGATGTTTGGATATTCCGGATAGGGTGATGTCCGGATAGGGTGTTGTCCGGGTAGGCTGTTGTTCGGAAAGCTGGTGTCCGAAAAGGTGTGTGTGTCCGGATAATTGAGTAATCAACTTACGTTTTGCCCATTCATTCAGGATAACCGGGTGGAAATGCCTATCTGTGTGAGAAAGGAAAGTAAGCGTGTCAGGTGAGTCTTTCTAACTAAAGCTTGATGGTACTCGTTCGTTTACTTGTACATGTGTGTTCACTTAACGAATGTGGCATATAAATTACTTATGCATGGCGTGTTGTATATGGGGGGGGTATCCGATACGTTATGGTGTGATGCCTAGGGGGGTGTCCCATATGTTATGGCATGAGACTTATGGGGGGTGTGGCTCATATGTTATAGTGTGATGCTTATGGGGGGTGTGGCCCATATGTTATAGTGTGATGTTTATGGGGGGGTGTCCCATATGTTGGTTGCCAAACTTTCTATTGATTTATGTTTCGCAAAACTCTTTAATTGCTATATGTGGTGTGGATGTAACTGAGGGACCTCACTAGACCTCGTGGTCTAACCCTCTCATTTTCAAAACTGAATCCCTTTTCAGGTAAGCAGGTTAAGGGCAGTTCCTCTAGTGGTAAAGAGAAGGCGTGAGAGCGGGCGTGGCTTGGCATTAGTGGACTTCCTTTACATTCCTATATTAGAAACTCTCAGTTGTAATTAGGGTTATTCCACAAACCCAAATGATGAATTTTGATGGCGTGAACCTTGGGCCAAGTCTTGGCGATTTATTATAATTGATGTCTTATTTCGGCATGCTTAAGAGTGGGTTGTTACAGATATTGTCACCATCAAAGCTTTTTAGCACCATGAAAAATAGGAAAAACCTTCAACTTTTGAGGGTCAAACTTGACCTTCAAATGACAAAGTGACAAGTGTCTCATGCATTAAATGCTCATGGTAATATCTAAAGATGAAGACTTCTCCATGCAACAAAACGAACTTTTGAAGATTTCTCTATGCACAAGACATTCTGCATTTCTCCTCATTTGAACTTAATAGCTTTTTAATCTTTGTGTTTTAGAAGTTGTGTTGTTTTCAGTATTACTTTGTGAAGATTGTTAGAATAGATTTCATCTGTTCTTTCTGCAACAATCTAATTGTTCTATGTGTAATTCTTGATTTGATGTATCAATAAAAGAATTAATTAAAGTGAAAAATGTGTGTATTGTATTCAACCCCCCATTCTACAATACATGTTCTTGTTCTTATTAGCCATCTGGGGCTGACAGTTACTTGTTATTTTTTGTAAACCATAAGGATCAAGTATAAATCTAACTTCTTATGGGAAAAGTGAATGGACGAAATTGCTCTCCTTAACTTCATTTTATTTAACGGTGTTAATAAGAGGGATTTATGTGTTATAAAAGTTGAAAGTAGAGGAACCTTGTTAGTTAAAGATTACTTCAAGGGACATTAGTCGTTAATTTTTGTAAACCACAAGGACCAAATTTGTATTTAACTCTTTTTTCATAAACGAAATAGAATATTTTTGAAGAAAAGACAAATGGTGGAAAAAGAAGTAGTGATTTCGTTGAGAAAAGGTTAATAATGACAAATGGTTATCCGCGTGCGGCCGACGCTAAGTCACGTGGCGACAACACCTTCCTCATTCTTCCTTTTTCCTCTTTCTTTTTCTTTTATATCCAAAAGTAAAATTAATTAAAATACCATAAGTTTGACTTTGATTTGTACAAGTGCCCCTTCTTTCTCATGTTTTGCAAAAATACCCATCATTCCACAATTTAGGCCGCGATTGCGGACCTGCCAATGTGGCCCGCGATATTGGTCCGCAATCCACAAATTTGTCATCGGTTTTAATTTTTTTGATTTAAATGTTACATTTCACACCCTTATACTTATTTAGTTTATTTTATTTATACCTTTTAGTTTTCTATTTTTTATTTTACATTTTTATTATATCAACACATATAATCGTATATTAACTAAAATACGTTAAAAAAATACTTTTTAATTTTAACAAGTTACACCATTATAATCGTCTCGTCGATACCTTCGAATGAGCCCATTATAATCATATCGACGAGACGATTATAATGGTGTAACTTGTTAAAATTAAAAAATATTTTTTTAACGTATTTTAGTTAATATACGATTATATGTGTTAATATAATAAAAGTGTAAAATGAAAAATAGAAAACTAAAAGGTAAAAAGTAAATTAACTAAATAAGTATAAATGTGTGGATTGCAGACCAATATCGTAGGCCACATGAGCAGGTCCACGATCGCGGCCCAAATCGCGGGTTTGTGGGTATTTTTGCAAAATGAGAGAGATAAAGGGTAGTTTTGTAAGAAAAATCAAACTTAGGGTATTTTAATTAATTTCCCTATCCAAAAACCCAAATAAATATAAAAACCTCTCTCTCTCTCTCTCTCTCTCTCACACACACACACACATATATATATATATATATATATATATAATCATGTGAAAAGTGTCATTTTGATGATAAATGTGAAAAATATTTTAAACCGTTAATCACTTTTAATCAAATATCCTCCTATAAATTGCAACCCAAAAAATTGATTTGGTACATCTCATCCTAATGTTCGTCCATTTCTAATCCAACGGTTCATAACCATTTCTCACGATTCTCACCAAATTTGACATTTATCACGGAACTCAACCCTACACACACATATATATACACACACACACATACAGAAAGAGAAACCTCAAAAAATTAAGAACTGAGCAACACATTGGTAGCCCTTCATCTGGACGGTATACACTTGTGCATACAAGTAAATTAAGTTTTTTTTTATGCACATGTAGATGTTACAAATTATTTGTATACACAAGTGCATATCGTTCAGATGAAAGGACTACCATAATGTTCTTCAATTTACTGTTTTCTTAAGGTTTTTTCTCTTGAACCTGATCATTTACACAACCGGATCATCATTAATTTAAAAACTTCATTAAGTGTCTTTGAAAAAAAAGTAAATACAATTTTGGTTCTTTGGTATATACAAAATTTCGAACATCGTCCTTATACCTCAATAAGTATGATTGTGATCATTGCGGTGTGTGTTTTAGTTTAAAAGTGATCCTTCTCATCAACTATACGAAAAACTGTTCGTTAAATGAGAGACGTTTTTATCACTTTACTTTTGTCTTTAACATATCTTTTACCCACCCCTTAAACCAATCCATTCCTTACCAAAGGGCCTTTGGCCTAGCGGTATTGGAGTCCCTCATTTTCTAGAAGGTCAGGGGTTCAAACCTCACCAAAGGTGAAGAGGGCGTGTGAGTTTTTTTTTTTAAGGGAAATGATTGCATCACGAACGTGTAACGGCCTAACCGTCACCCGAACGGAACAATCCTATCATTAAAGAAAGAAACGTTACATAACAAGGAAAAACACCTGAAATGAAAGGACTGAAATACAACATAAAGTTAAAGACAAGAAAAAACGAAAGTGACTCAGAAGCCGCTTCGTAGGTTCGTCTTTCCACCGCAAGGACCAGTCCCCAACAGTTCCAACAGGAGGCAATCAAAAAATTGATTCCTTGACTTTCTTGCATAAGTACAGCGGAAGGTAAGAGAAAAAGTGGGAAGGTGCCACTTGAAGTTATTCTCCTTGATGAAAGTAGGTATGAACCACTCTACTTGGTTGTGTTATCCTATATGCTGCTTATGCCTGGAAACAGAGACAAAAAACCACAAGGGTTTAGAACCACACAGAGAATTAGAGCCACAAAGGGATAAAGAGCCACTAAGGGATCGAAGCACCGGCGGCTGCCTAGCAGCGGCGGCAAAGCGACGGCGTTGTCGAAGCGGCGGCGGCGGCGGGCGGAGCAGCGGCGGCACTCTCTCTCTCTCTCTTTCTCTGTCACCCAGTAGGTGCTGGTGGTGTTGGTGGTGGCGAGATGGAGGTGGTGAGGTGGTGGAGGTGGTGGCGGCTAGGTTAAGAGAAAAGAGAGAGAGAGAGAGAGAGAGAGAGAGTATCCAATGGAGAAGATGAGAGCTTTGTCTTCAAGAGAGAGTCGGCGTCTGTGATGAAGAAGATGACCGGAGAACCGGCGGCCGGCAGAGGCGCCGGCGGAGGCGCCTTCAGCGGCTGCAAACCCTAGCTGCACTCAAGGCGAGAGAGAGAGAGAGAGTTGTATAGCATCTGCACTCAAGACGTGTGAGTTTATTTGTTGCATTTGCCGTATATAAATATTATATACTTAAAAAAAATTCATTCCTTTGTTGGTATGGGCCTGAAATTTGTCTATGATTCTAATAAATTGTTGCATAGCAAATTTCTCCATTTATAAACTCATCAAGACAATACAATGTATTTAATTATTAATGTGTCTAGATATAAGTTTTGTTTTAAATAACAAAACACTACATTATTATTTTGATTATCGGTTTACAAACAAACTCTTAAGTTTCGTTACACCGTATGGATATTCTAGTGTGTGTATGTAGGTTCAAAAGATATAAATGACAAAAATAAGAAAACGCGAGAATAAATCATAACCATTAAAATAAAATGATCTAACGAATGTGATAAACGTTAATTTATCATTGCCTTTATAACAAAAAAACTATAATCATTAATTACGAGCAAGAACCGTAAAGTACTTAATAAGTATATAACTTTTGAGTGATATACGTATGCACATGTGCATGTCGTTTAGATGAATGGTTACTGAGAAGTTCCTTTTTTGTGTTTTTCTCTAAATCTAACCGAGTAATTTTCGTGAATGCATTAATAACACATATAACCAACAAAAGAAGTCATAAAATGGATGAAATAAAGGCAAATAAATTTATATTGAAGTTAAATACATCTATTAGTTAGAATTTTCTTTACTTTTGTTGTAAAGAAAATTTGACAAGTGTGAAAAATAACATTTATGACAAATCTCTCACACACACATATACACTAATACACACATACAGGTGTCGATGTGTTAGAAAAGGATGATCAAGTCGGGACCAAGTTCTACATGGTTATCGCTTATGGCCCAGGATTGGACCCGGTGGTTCTTCACAATAACAAGTGTTGCTTTTTGGATCTTCAATGTCTAACGAGACGAGGGAAAGGTTAAGTGTTAATGTTTGACATTGGCATCCTATCGTTTTATGTACTAGATCATCAAATTAAAGAAACAGGTAAAAACTATACCGTAAAAGTTTGAGTGTCATATTTGAGCAAAAGACTTATTATTGGAAACATAGACCGACCACACATGGAACCTACCCCCTAAAGTTGTATTATTTGTAATGTACTTTTCTTCTATTCTTATTTTTAAAAAAACCACTTTCAGCTCATATTTTTAAGTGTTGTATCTAATTTTATCTGGTTTCTGCAACCATAGCTATTTTTCTGATTGCAAAAATCGTCATTAAGGAGCTAGTCAAGCAGGCGTTGAACACGGACTGTACTCTTGAGATTATTGCCTTATTGGTTAGAAGTGGTAAGTGCATAACTGTTTTTTCAGAGGTTTTTTTGTATTTAATTAGTTTTAACTTTATATAATTTTATAAAAGTTTTTTATTTAATCAGTTTTGTTTAAATATAATTAAAAAATAATATAAAACAAATACATAATTAAAACATCTTGAACAAGTATGCTAAAAATAGAGATTTTATAATTTTATGAAATATTTTAATAATATACTTAATGATAGAATTGCAAAAATAAAGTAGTTGTTAGTGTTGTAATTTTTTTAGAGATTTTGACTTTTGATACTTTCTTTTAAAAAATATTATAACATTTAAGAAAAGTTTGTTACAACAACTATGTTACTGTAATAACCCATATTCTAGTAGGTTTCGAAAGTTTGGTGGTTAAAGTGAGAAGAATGAAAGTTTAGTTGAGGGGTCCATGTGCAATTTATGGGAAGTATAAAATGGACCAAATCCCTAGGGCTTCAACCAAAATTCAGTATTATTCTAATTGTTTGGGGTGTTTGGCGGCTAGAGAAGGAAAGGGAAGAAGAGAAGAGTTTTTGGGAGAAAGAAATCAAGGAAGAGAAGAATCAGTAAGGTAACCCATTCTAATTTATGGTGATTGTTAAATTAGTGTTCCTTTCTCCTTTGGGTCTGGATTCTTAAGTCTAAAAGTAGCGATTCAATGAGTTTTCACCCATTTTCTCCTTAAAAGTGTGTTTTGAGGGTTTTGTCTTTATAATCCGATTTAAGGGATCAAAAGTGGTTTAAGTAGGTGTTTTATGGTTGGGAAATGAGCCCAGTTGTGTGCGTAATCAACTCGTGGGTAGAAATCAAGTTTTTAATCACTTTTGGAAATCAGTTTCTCATCCAGACCGTAGTTTTCGGACACTTTGAGTTCTTGACCTTACAGTAGTTTCCGGATAGATTGCAAGTGTCCGGGTAGAGCTTCTTGGGAGTTACCGGATGTGTGGCATTCCGGATAGGTTGGGTTTCCGGGTATTAGTACCCGGAAAGGAGTGTGTCCGGCAGGTCCTAGTATCCGGACTGTTCGGGTACCAGGGAAGTGGGGTATCCGGAAAGTTCGGGTGTCCGAGAAGTTTGGGTATCCGGAAAGTTATGCGTACCCGGTAAGTCCTGGATCTTTGTTTCTGATTAAGGAATTGTCTGATCTGTTAGGTGTTAAGCTTGTGTAATTCGAGATTTGAGCAGGAGTGCGTGCCTCGCAATCGCAGGTGAGTTTTTCTGATCCTAAAACCCATTTTATGTGTGAAACGTTATGCATGTTCTTACCGATAAATGCTCGTACATTTTCTTTGAACTTGGCATGAACAGTGTGGTTTTACTGTGTGGATATAAATTGTTTATGTGTGGACATGCTATGGCGTTTATGTGTGATGGGGGTGTGTCCCATAAGAAATTAATATATATGAATTCGTTTCATATATGGGCGGTGTGTGCCCGGTTGCGCTGTCACGGTGTGTGTGGCTATAGCGCGTGTGCTCTCTTACGATGTCACGGTGTGTGTGACCATAGCGTGTGCCATTAGCATGTCATATTGTGTGGATTATTTACGTGTGCTTTATGATGAAGTTTTGGAAATAACTGTTCTTACTGAAAAGCTTTTACAAACTCGATCATTTTATATAGTGTGGCTTTTGAGGGAACTCACTAGACATCATGGTCTAACCCTCGCTTTCAAAACTAAAAACCTTTTCAGGTAAGCAGGTGTTAGGGAGCTCGGACAAGGGGAAAGGGAAGGTATGAGTCGGAGCCTGCATCTTAGAGACTAGAAGCCTTCCATTTTTGAATATTAGACTTATTCTCAGTTGTAATTAGGGTTGTTTCCGCAAACCCCTTTTTGTCGAATATTGTTATTGATTTTGGTGTGAGCCAGGTTTTGGCAGTTATTATTATTATCTATGGAAATGATGTTTGGGTCGTTACAGTTACACTCTGCTTTAATTAAAAAAATATAAAAGAGAAAAGAAAATTCTTTATATTTGGAAGAAAATAAAAAAACATAAAACATATTTATTGAAGACTCAACAATATAAATGCTCTAATAAAAAAAGATAGCAAATTGTATATTTATTCCTATTATATGTAACTAGGGGTGTTAACGAGCCGAGTCGAGTCGAGTCGAGTAGCAGGTTATTCGAGCCGAGCTCGAATAAATAATACCAGGCTCAAGCTCGACTCGAGCTCGATTAATTTTTCAAAGTCGGACTCGAGCTCGAATATTTTTTCAATGTTCGAGCTCGAACTCGATACTCGTTTATGAGCTCGAATTCGATATCGATTAACTCGTTTATATAGTGAAGATCGATAACTTTTATATTTTAATTATATAAATTGTAAACATATAATATGCCAGACTCGAAAAAGTGTATGCTCGAATGGCCCGGCTCGACTCGACTCGTAAAGCTTAATCGAGCTTTTGAACGAGTCGAGTCGAACATTGGTGTTATGGAGCTCGACTCGTTAACTTAAGCGAGCTTTATTTTGTGTTCGATATCGACTCGAGCTCGAGATAAACGAACTCGAGCTTGAATAGCTCGTTAAAAGCTCGACTCGTTAACACCCATATATGTAACGGTCAGTGCCGTCCCTGGCGGAGGGCGGGCCGGACGTACGTCCAGGGCCCAAAAGAAATAAGGGCCCAATTTTTTTAAGTATGTACTATACACTAGTAGTTAAAAAAATTGTAAACAAAAACACTAGCATATAATAAGACCCAAAAAGAATTATATTAAGGGCTTAAACATGTATTAATTTATTACATTAGACAATAAATTTTGTAAAAAGTTAATTGGTCTTTCATTTGCTCATAATTTCTCTAAGTTCTTTTTTATCTAGTACTAATATCTAAAAACTATTTTTGCCTAGAAACCTTCTTATATATTCCATTACCCGTCTTTCACATACTCTTCTGATTATTCCTTCCACATAAATTTTGTTTTTGTATAAGAATATAGTAGATTTCTTGTTATTAACTAAGAAAACTCCTACCTATTGAAAACAATTATCAACTATATGAGACGACCCAACTTATTGTATCAATATTCAGGATTTCAAAACTACTTTTTTAATACATTATTTAACTTCTTATTACCTAATATTGAGTGCATGAATCTTAAGTACTATTTTATCTCTAAAACAAAAATAAATTTTCAAACTATAACACCAACATGGACTTTTGATTCTAAGATTGATGGTTCTAAAAAGTTTGTTTCAACTCTAAAAGTTTATAATGGTGATGAAAACCATTAACACCAGGTAACACACAGGTAATATGTAGAAACTCAACTGATTTATGTTGATTTAATTAAAATGTTACTCCGAATGGTCAACATAGTGACCTTAAATGATTTCAATCTATATATTAAAGACATATAATAAGATGTCTTTGATGGTGGAACGGATTGACGATGTTATGTAAAAATGAAATGATCGATAATATTAGTTTATAAATAATTATTGATTGATCTTGCGCTATAAATACCGGTAAACGGTTCTACATAATTTAGTATTTCTTAAGTTCAATGTTATTTTTGATAATATAAACAATATACTGGAAAAATTATAGTTATCGATAATCCATTTTTACACCTCGTCCATAGCCTAAAGATTGTCAGGAACGGGCATGATAACGGTGAATTAAAATCGTAAATTAAAATACGTGTCTAAAATTCTTCCTTTTCTCTACAACCGTTAGATCATCGAGATAACGACTTTTGGACAATATTGGGATGGTGGTGGTGAATTTGGACACATTAGTTGTCTCATTTGCAGGTGGCTATGCATGTGCCACACGCTTTCCTTATGCACCTCATCATACGCTTCTTATTATCTTAATTTCTAACCCTTTTTATAAATAAACTTATTATATAATATGGTGAAGTCTCAATTGCAAACCAGTCAGTTTGTGCAAACCTCGTACAAACCAATCTACAATGATGAATCTGCAATTTTTTTTTTTGTTGATGCTTCATGAATCTATATTTTGGCTTCATGAATATAAAATTTGGCTTCATGAATCTATATTTTCCGATAGAGCCCTAAAATACCCTTATGGATATAAAAAAGAAGTTATGGATAAAAAAAATAAGTTACGTGATTGGTGGAGATGAAACAATATGCTAAAAGCCCTAAAATACCCTTATGGATAAAAAAACAAAGTTACGTGATTGGTAGATTGGTTTGTACGAGGTTTGCACAAACTAACTGGTTTGCAACGGATACCTCCCCTATATAATATATATATAAGGATAAGTTTGGTGGATTGGGTTCCGATGAAAAGTGTCATGGTGAGAAGTGTGATAAGTGGTTATCAATCGTTGGATGAGAAATTGACGAATATTAGGATAAGATGCACCAGATCAATTCTCTTTTAAGCCGCAATTCATGAGAGAGATATTTGATTAAAAGTGATCAATGGTTTAAAAGTACTTATCACACTTTTCACAAAAAATGACACTTCTCACGTTATCTCATGCCTAGGTTTGGTAAGAAATATAAGAAGGGATGTGGATATTTGTATGTATACTATGATAAGATGCATTGAGATGTATCAATTTAATTCTCATATCAAGCGTGATTTATGAGTGAATTTGAGAATGAAAATGATCAAGAGTCTAGGTCATTTATTACTTTTTCGCCTTAACTCTTTTTCTCACGCGATCGTTCATGCATATATATATATATATATATATATATATATATATATATATAGGGGTCTTCAAATGTAAACCATCATTTTCGTGTAAACCGTGTAAACCCTCGATTTCATAGGTTTTTTTGGTAATTTTTTTTATGGAATTGTTTATTTTGATGAAATTGTTTCATATCATTCATTTCTTGATGAATTTTTTTTTACGAAATTTGTAGTTTCATAGGTGAAAACGAAAATGTATGAAACAGTTTCATAAGAATGAAAAAAACCTATGAAACTACAAATTTCATAAACAATTTCATCAAAATAAACAATTCCATAAAAACCTTTTATCAAAAAAACCTATGAACTCGACGGTTTACACGAAAATGATGGTTTACATTTGAATAGGACTCTCTCTCTCTCTCTCTATATATATATATATATATATATATATATATTAATTTTATGTAACAACCCACATTCTTGGTAGGCTTGTGGTTTAGTGGCAAAAGTATAAAAGTATGAAAGTTAAGTTGAGGGACTCTCTTGCAATAAGTGAAAAGTATATAAGGACACTAATCCCTAGGGCAACCCTCATTCTACCCATAAATCAGTTTTATTTTCCTATTTGTGGGTGTTGGCGGCCGTGAGAGAGCAAAGAAGAGAGAAAGAGTCGCTGTGGAAGGATTCTTGTGCAAGGAAGGTTGTGATTCAGGTAATATTTCATACTTTCATAGTGGTGATCAGTACAAGCTTTCTCTTCTCTGTTGTCTTCGATTTTGGGTTTGAAATGGGAAGAACTAGATGAAGTTTTCGCCTAAACTTTCCTGTAACTGGGTAATTTGAGTTTTAGTGGTTAATGTGCCAATTTATGAGTAAGAATGTGGTGATTTAACCTCATTAAATTGGAATGTTTAAGAAAGATTGAATGTTAGTAAAGTCTGAAATCGTTTTCCCTTCATACCTGCAATTACGACATAGAAAGAATCAGGTTTGGCGCATAGTACTGCTGGCGCAAAGCCCAGTTTGCGCCATGGGCAGCTGGCGTAAAGAACAGTTGGCGCAAACCTTTGGGTGGCGCAAACCTAGGCTGATTCAGTGATAGGCCGATCTGGTAGTTGGGCCGAATGGTTTAGCTGGGCCAGAAAATATCTTAAGTTCCTTTGGACTTAGGGTTGTTTGGGTTAGAAGATTTAAGGCCTAGTATGAAGAAGTTAATCCTAACTAATTACTTTAAGATAGGATTAAGAGGAGAACTAAGAATCAAAAAACGAGTTGCATCTAATTAATCTCTAAATGAATTATTAGGTGTACAAACGGAACGAGATACGAGGTTAGAAAGGAGATTGCTATAAGGTGAGTTCTCTTAACCCTCTTTTATGACGTACTATATTTTACTGGATATGGTTCCTTGTTCGAGCATGAACTGATTTATAAAAGTTATGCATGTTTCCATGATTTGCCTGTTTATTTGCAAATGAAAATGATGTTTAAGGTTCTCATGAATATGATTTCAAATGTATGTGCATGTTATGTGGAGTCGGTTACACAGTGGGGTCAGGGTACCTTGGGATTTCTAATCCCTTGGGCATATGGAGGTTAGCTTGTAGGTTGGAATTCGTTTTCTCCTACATGAAGGAATAGGGGATCCACTTGGATTCCGGTGTAGACGAGAGGGTGTCCGTTAGGCCCTGATCGGAGTAGCTTATGCGATCCCTGAACCCTGTGTTGAACCTTGGATGATGTTTATGAGAAAGATGTAAATGTATCTTCAATGAAATGATTTTATATCGTGATAAATGTTTTATGGAGGGAATTCACTAGACCTTTTGGTCTAACCCTCGCCTTTCAAAAAACTAAACCAACTTCAGGTAAGCGTACCGTGGGTTCTTCTAGTAAGAACTAGGAGAAGGCAAGGAGGATGTGGAGCTCTTAGTGACTCCAAGTTTTTGACGGATGACTATAGATAGAACTTGGCTGTGGATTTAGAGACTTCCGCTGTCATTTTTGTTTAGTTTGGTTTGATGATGATGTAAAGACAAGCTTATTTATGTAACCCGAATGCTTAGTTTATGATATTGCATGTTTAAGAATGTGGGACGTTACAAATGGTATCAGAGCCTTAGTTTAAGAAATTTAGGTGACCATTCGGGCCTAAAATTAAACTGTAAGATGAGGAACACAGCCGAGACATAGGATTGCCTCTAGGAACGATCACTATAAATGCGCTAGGAAATAAGGTGCCAAGGACAAACATGTAAGGTAAGTTTGGGATTACACCTGGCCAGCGTAATTACGAACTTACAGGTACATGTGCGTGCTTACAATAAATACCTTACTTATAGCAAATTTTTTGTGTCATGTCTAGCAAGGGTTAACTATCGGTTTCTTTCAGTTTAGCGCTATGGCTGGGAGAACGTTGAGGAATAGGTCAGCAAGATCCCTGGGGGATAGACCGAGCTCCATTGTTTGGAGAAGTGTCGTGTTAGAGTCATTATGATGTGATGTATGTAGACATCGTAGAGAAGAAACGTTGTAAGGAATGTCATGAGTCGTCTAGAGGTAGCTCTTCGTGGATTCGAAGGGGATGAATGTTTGAGTTTGAGTAAGACTCCAGTTTCGGGAGAGTCCTAGTTATGGAAATCTTGGGATAGATCAGTTGGGATGGTAAGATAGAACAGTGTCAAAACCTTGAAAGTATCAATGGGGCCCTGACTTTTTTTTGTCGAGCTTTTCATTGGCAGGATAAATGGAATAAGATACTTAAAGTGAATTGAAAGCATGTAGAAGTAGAAAGTGAGATAGTCGTTCAAAGCAAAAATAGTGTGAAATGGTTGAGTAAGTGAGATGTGGAACGCATGTACATCAAGTTAGTGCTTGACCGAGAGGGCGACCCTTGGTCGAAGGAAGAGTGTCAAGGATAAGTTGCGGGGGTAAAGCGGTTGACCTTGCTAGGGTGAGTAGCCTTCAATTGCAAGTAGAGTTTCATGCATAGCTTTCTCAAATACAACATGAAAATTTTCACGATTTAAATTAAATGTGTAAATATCAATTTTGATCGAAAGGGAGTCAGAATGTGCAAGCCTATGTTTAAAGAAAAAGTGATTTCATTCACATTGCACAATGAAAATTTGAGCCTAACGATTGCAAAGTATTTCACACTTTTCATGATAAGTTAAATTATTACAAAAGGTCGAGAAGACGTGTGCCAGTAAAACTTTTACAATCAAATGAATTTTAACCGATTGATATAACATAAAAGAGTGTGAGAACCGACTGGTTTACATGGTGTCAGTAATTTCTTTCGAAATTGTGTCGTATGAAAGGATTTTCATTCAACGTATTACTGCCATAATAACATCGTTCGGAATGGAGTAAAATTAAGGTTCACGGAAAGATGCATGCAAACGATTCTCGAATCGTTGTGCAGGGCGTTGAAGTTATAAGAGTGATGTGGTCATGTGTACCCAAGTGTTTTCCAAACGTTGTTTATTTAAAATGATGAAATGTGCGAAAAGATTTATTTACTGTATTGTCATGCATGAAGGCTATTAACCCACTAGGTCGTAAGATATTACATGTTAAGCTAAGGAAGAACTCCAAGAGTGGAAAAGTGTCGGACAAATCAGGAAAGAATGTTGTAGCTTTAGTATTTGTGTTCAAGAGGAAAGGTGAACAGTGGTAGAGTCAGAAGTGGATTATAGTATCGGTTGTATGAGGGTTTGCACCCTTATTCGGTAACTGAAAATATGGTTGTTGAGGGAAGGATTGGGCCCAGGGGAAGGAGTAGAAGTCATCGAGGTGTTGGTATTAGCAACTCGTTGAGTAGTGTTGAGAGGCATAAGCGAAATGTCCACGGTGTTGGATACGAGTTTTGAGGTGAGCTTGTAATATCGATGTTACAGGAGTAAGTTCAGAAAAGAGGGAGACATATTATGAAGTGATTATGATATGTTGGTAGGATTAGGTTCCGTAAGGAACCCTTGTTAAAGAATAATTTAAGAAAGTAGTTACAGGTTATCTGTTGTTGTAGAAACCGACAGTTGTGTAAGGTGGCCAAGGCCGAAGTCTTGAACCAGAAGGTTGGAGGTTGATAGCACACCTTGTAGGGGTGTTAAGAGGATGAGAAGTTATTGTTTTGAATAAGCGTTCTATTTACGATGTATGGAGGGTTCGTAGAATGATGAGGTAAGTAGCACGAGCGAAGCAAGTGTGTAGACTTTATCGCTTAGCGAGGGACTGTGTCCAGCTTACGTAAGAGCTCGGATTGTAAAGAGCTAGCTAGAATGTCGGTGTTTGAGCAAATTGAGAACTCGTGAGTCATAGTTCAGCAAGTTGAGAAAGGACTAAGTAGCGAGATAGGCTCGATCTTATGCGGGTAATTTTGAGGGCGAGTTTAAATTGTGTATGGATGATCATGAGAGATCTGGTCTGCAGTGTGACGTTATGGGCAAAGAGTGTAAGGACGTGTAGTGACAGTATTTGTCAATCTAAATGTGCCAGCTAGTGTCGTGGTAATGTGGTGTTAGAGAGAGAGGAAACATCAGATAAAAGCCTTTTGGGTGTTTCAGATGAGGTGTGCGACTTGTTAACCAGGTTGTTGGAGCACGTAAGGTGTAAGTTGACGTTGTAACATGACTAAGTTCGGGATAGAATGACGGAGTGATGGTGAGTAGTTATTCAAATAAGAAACCAATTGTTTTGTGGTTGTAAGAGTCGTTAAGTAAGCATATTTTGGGATAATTGGAAGTTTAAAGAAGATGATGGGTGTGTTAGTCAAAATGTGGTGGAATAGATGTGAAATCCTTAAAGAGTGTGAGTTGTTGCTTATGGGTGAAAGAATTGTCTGAGAAAGTAAAAGTTGGAGATTAAAGAATGTGTAGTGACGTCGAACACTGGTGTCGTTTCAAGATGACTTGGTTGAATGCCTTAAGTTAGGACCTTGGTGCGACTGTGTGGCTATGTAAGTAACGAGAAAGTGTTATCAGCATGTGGAAAGGCCGGGAGAGAGGGCCAAGTAATGTTTGGTGAGCAGTGCTCCACAAAAACGTGGGGAGGTGAGGATAGTATGTCGGATTAAATGAGTAAATTGGAAGTAGTAATCGTGACAGTAATGCCAAAAGGTGCTGTGTTGTGTAGATTGTTAATTATAAGTGTGCGAACTTTTGGAAAGAGTGTTGAGGAAGGGAATTGTGTATGGTTTTGTGCAGGAAAGAAGTGGATGAGACAACTGAATGAGTAAGTTAGTAACTTTATGAGAAAGGTTTAATCGAATTGGTCATGCAGTGATTAAGCTAGTGAGAATAGTATGGTGTGACCGTGGTTACTCCTCCCAGTTGTGCGAGGATAACCGGAGTTATGTTTCAAGATAAGTTTAATTCGAGTAGGTGGACACTTCAACAATGGGTTTGGAGGCTCCTACTCTTAGTTGCGTATGAGTATGGAGTAGTGAAGTGGTAGGGATGTGAGTGATGGTTGGCGAACTGTGGTCTAGGTGGTCCGAGAAAGGGAAATGTTATCTGCATAGACGATTGTTGGGTGGTACAGGGTTGAGAGTGGTGATACGATGAAGGAACTCGGGGTTGTGAGTTGTCGAAGTGTTCAGGGTTGGCCTTGTGCCAAGCTGTCAAGGGAGTTATTGTTTCTTAGTAATTGAACCTTGTGTTGCAACGGGGGATTCCGCCAAGTTCCTCCTTATAGGAAGTATAGATGCATGAGAAGCCTTAGTTAATCTTATGTTGTCAAGTTGATCGAGTAGGAACGGTAGCCTTCGAGTTAGAGTACCGTAAGAACTGAAGGGAATGCATCCAATGTTCCATGTTTCGAATTTAATGAGGTGGTTGACTAAATCAGAAGTGGCATTACCTTGGGAAAGTGTCGATTGTGGTGTGGACATGATACCCGCGTCTTTTCCAATGAGGAATTCCGGGGACGGAATTCTTTTAAGGGGGGGAGTGTTGTAACAACCCACATTCTTGGTAGGCTTGTGGTTTAGTGGCAAAAGTATAAAAGTATGAAAGTTAAGTTGAGGGACTCTCTTGCAATAAGTGAAAAGTATATAAGGACACTAATCCCTAGGGCAGCCCTCATTCTACCCATAAATCAGTTTTATTTTCCTATTTGTGGGTGTTGGCAGCCGTGAGAGAGCAAAAAAGAGAGAAAGAGTCACTGTGGAAGGATTCTTGTGCAAGGAAGGTTGTGATTCAGGTAATATTCCATACTTTCATAGTGGTGATCAGTACAAGCTTTCTCTTCTCTGTTGTCTTCGATTTTGGGTTTGAAATGGGAGGAACTAGATGAAGTTTTCGCCTAAACTTTCCTGTAACTGGGTAATTTGAGTTTTAGTGGTTAATGTGTCAATTTATGAGTAAGAATGTGGTGATTTAACCTCATTAAATTGGAATGTTTAAGAAAGATTGAATGTTAGTAAAGTCTGAAATCGTTTTCCCTTCATACCTGCAATTACGACATAGAAAGAATCAGGTTTGGCGCATAGTACTGCTGGCGCAAAGCCCAGTTTGCGCCATGGGCATCTGGCGCAAAGCCCAGTTTGCGCCATGGACAGCTGGCGTAAAGAACAGTTGGCGCAAACCTTTGGGTGGCGCAAACCTAGGCTGATTCAGTGATAGGCCGATCTGGTAGTTGGGCCGAATGGTTTAGTTGGGCCAGAAAATATCTTAAGTTCCTTTGGACTTAGGGTTGTTTGGGTTAGAAGATTTAAGGCCTAGTATGAAGAAGTTAATCCTAACTAATTACTTTAAGATAGGATTAAGAGGAGAACTAAGAATCAGAAAACGAGTTGCATCTAATTAATCTCTAAATGAATTATTAGGTGTACAAACGGAACGAGATACGAGGTTAGAAAGGAGATTGCTATAAGGTGAGTTCTCTTAACCCTATTTTATGACGTACTATGTTTTACTGGATATGGTTCCTTGTTCGAGCATGAACTGATTTATAAAAGTTATGCATGTTTCCATGATTTGCGTGTTTATTTGCAAATGAAAATGATGTTTAAGGTTCTCATGAATATGATTTCAAATGTATGTGCATGTTATGTGGAGTCGGTTACACAGTGGGGTCAGGGTACCTTGGGATTTCTAATCCCTTGGGCATATGGAGGTTAGCTTGTAGGTTGGAATTCGTTTTCTCCTACATGAAGAAACAGGGGATCCACTTGGATTCCGGTGTAGACGAGAGGGTGTCCGTTAGGCCCCGATCGGAGTAGCTTATGCGATCCCTGAACCCTGTGTTGAACCTTGGATGATGTTTATGAGAAAGATGTGAATGTATCTTCAATGAAATGATTTTATACTGTGATAAATGTTTTATGGAGGAAATTCACTAGACCTTTTGGTCTAACCCTCGCTTTTCAAAAAACTAAACCAACTTCAGGTAAGCGTACAGTAGGTTCCTCTAGTAAGAACTAGGAGAAGGCAAGGAGGATGTGGAGCTCTTAGTGACTCCAAGTTTTTGACGGATGACTATAGATAGAACTTGGCTGTGGATTTAGAGACTTCCGCTGTCATTTTTGTTTAGTTTGGTTTGATGATGATGTAAAGACAAGCTTATTTATGTAACCCGAATGCTTAGTTTATTATATTGCATGTTTAAGAATGTGGGACGTTACATTTTAATCGAAAAGATAAAGGATCATGTGAGAAAAGAGTTAAGGTGAGAAACGTAAGAATTGATGTCGATCATTGATCACTTTTAATGTAATGCCCATCCATGAGCTACGCTTTAGAAGAGAACTGATTTGGTGCAACTCATTAATGTTGATCTTCAATTAATATTTATCCAAGAGTGAAAATCTTTTCTTACATTTCTCACCATAACTTATTTTCTGACCGGAACCCAACTATATCCAAAAAAATACAATATTGAATTTCATATATAATTAGAAAAAATCTACAACTTTTTTCATAGAAATTGTTGAAGATACGTTGGTTGGTTTCTTTCTCTTGCATAAATAAAACTCTATTCGAACTTAAGAGCCGTTTATCAAACGCTTACTTGAGTAAGCGTTTACCAAGTCACATAACCTATCAAGTCCATAATCATTTATAGCAAAAAAGAAGTAATATGATAACAAGCTAACCATTGATTTCATTTGTTGATTAAAAGGGGACCATTTTCATTTTATATTTGTAAGTTTTTTTTGATAACTGTGGATTTCTGGGTCAGCTTACGTGCACCGACTAATCTTCGGACTACCACAAATGGCCTGGAGTCATCGCAGGTGAACATTCATAGCCACAAGGGCTTTAACAGTGCCTAGATTTGAACCCTGAATAGATGAGCTTCCACTACATCCCCAAGGGCTTTACTAATCTTCATCTTTTGTTTGCTTATTAAAACAAATAATTTAATTGTGTAACCAAATTTCAAACTATGTACTAAATCAATCAAAATTTATTATTTTAAAAAAAGAAAATTACATTTTTGTTATAAATTATAAAAAGAAAGATAAAGCCAAATAATAATAGATGGGGTTTTGGAAGGTAGTGGGTATTTGGCTTCTTGTGGCGATTAGGTCAATTTCCACCCAATCCTCATAAAGTTTCCACACCCACCCAACCTTTTATCGGGTGCAACAAGCCATTATTTTGACCACAAGTCAAAATTACCTTTTTACCCTTACATCATCTATAACATCCCTATACAACTATATTAGATATTGTTCGTTTTTCCATATCAAATTTCACGGTTTTAAAATGCATTTGATAGATGAGGTATATAGTTCCTTATAAGACAATATTCACAGGGACGTTAGAAATTTCATAATCCACCCCTTTGGAAGCCCATCGTTCTTTCTGCCACACTAGTTCGGTTCCCGACATTGATACCATGTGTAACATCCCCATACAACCGTACAAGATATTGTTATCTTAATTTGTCCACACTTGGACCCACGATTTTAAAATGCCTCTGATAAATATAATATTCAATCAACCACAAGGGATGTGGCGCACTGGTAAGGCTTGTGGGGGATGGCGTGGCACCCTCTACCCCGGGCTCGAATCCAGGCGTAAACACCCTGTGGCCACTGAGGATAAACTCAGGGCTGCACGCTTTAGCAGTCAGTTCGGTTTGCCGGGATTAGTCGGGGCAATTGCCTCGAATACCCTTACGAAAAAAAAAATATAATATTCAATCACCTATAAGGCAACTTTTATTCCACTCCCCAATCGATATGAGATATCACATCATTGTTACCTTTGCAATAGTCAAATATCTTAACATGTAAATAACCGTAAGGTTTAATATTTATATGTTGCTTCGTGCTATTGGTTTTGTGTTCGGTTACGTTTGATTTTTAAAGAACGTACATGACAATTACATATGAAGATTTATACCAGTTTATATACGACAAATGCAACAAATAAACTCACACACCCTCCTCACTTTTGGTGAAGTTTGAACCCCTGGTCTCCTAGAAGGTGATAGGCTACGATACCGCTAGGCCAAAGGCCCTTTGGTCAGTCTATATATTTTTATAATAGATATGTTTCAATGTGTGCATTATAATAACAAATTCTCCATCTTTGACTAATTGTATGTTTTTTCCTAATCTTTGTTTTGTCTTGGAAGAAGATGAAGATGGTGGTTGAATCTTGTTAATTTTTAAACAAAATATTGTCCAAGCCCCTTGTTATTTTTAAGACCTTTGTCTTCCTAAATGACATGGGGTGCTTAATCTGTATTTTTGGAGGTCAGAAAAAACACCACCTATCATGCACTGATAATTGGATCCGACGAAAGTGGCCAATATGTGTAACGAGTAGAAATGTGTAAATTTATAGTGTACGTCAAAACGAGTCGAGTTAACCATCAACACTTGTTTGGGTATTATTATAAAAAATAGATAATTAATATATTATATATGAATAAAAAACTATATTAATAATATAATAATTTATCTGTATGAATAAAATGATTTAGACGACTGTCAAAATAATTACTTCCACTAATAATATTGTGTTTTATGAGCTGCCCATTTCGGGTCTACTTTTAGAACCAGATTTTACATCACTAATATCGTATATACACATATACATGTCCTTGTGTGCACATAATACTAAAGAATGTGCAACCATGTAGTTCATCTGATATCGAGCCTATTTGTCCATCTCTACTAACTATAAGGGTGCGTTTGGTGCGCTGAACATGACAGAACATGGATCACTGTCTCATGTTTGGCAGGAATTTTATGTGGAACAGACAGGAACATGGTGGAACAGACTTATGTTTTACCAATATAACCTAGAAATAAAATCTAATTTTCTTCTAAAACATCAAATACACGTTTCTATTTTATATTTTATTCATTCTTTAAATTTTATTTATTGTATTTTATCTAATGTTATATGTTCTGTTCTGTCCAGTTCTGTCTACCAAACGCTGAACATTTGTTTTGTCCTGTCTCATCTTGTCATGTTCTATCCTGTTTGCGCACCAAACGCACCCTAATAGATCATGTAGGTCCGCTTGATACCCATGGTATGGGATGTTACTGAGTTTTGTGAACTAGCAAGACAAGGTGGATAACATAAGCCGACATCATAAAAAAAGTTAGATTTGTAATTATTGTATTTAATATTGTGTATCAAGATAATTATTGTAATTAAGAAAAAACTTTGTGTATTAAAAACACGAATATTTATAATTATTGTACTTAACTTTAAAAACAACTGATCATGCTTTCAAATTTTGAACTGAAATGTAATATTTTACCAGTATAGGAGAACAGTGGCGGATCCAGGATTTTAGGTGAGCGGGTGCACAAACGAAAAGTCTAAGAAATTGTTGTCGATGTGTTTTTAGCCGTATTCTGTCTTTAGGGGACTTTTAAGCTTTTAGTTTTTTTTTGCAAGGCAAATGACATATTATTAATAAACAAAAACCATTACAATACAAACAAAGGGGAATGTGATATTTTTTCCCCAATATTGTGGTTGATTTCGAGGGATTTTTTAAGTTTTTTTTGTCGATTTTGATTAATTTTTTTGGTTTTTTGTGTCGATTCGAGATATGGTTTTTTTTATTGATTTCAAGAGATTTTTTTGATTTTTTGGTTGATTTCAAGAATAAATTTTTGGATGTTTTGCAAATCAAAATTAACTACGCATATAAACTTTCATGTAATAATAATCAAATCAATAACTAAAAACAAATTAGAAATATAAAATAAAAATTTTATAATTTTGGAGAGGGTTAATGATCAAATTACATTATATTAATATAGTATTTAATGCGTATTAAATGTAATTTATGAATATGAGTTAATGGGCTTTCTATAGTTTTAACAAAAATTAAATACATAAATGCTAAGAGTGGGAATCAAACATCAAACCTCTTGAAACTGGAAGCACTAATTAGGTCGTCACAATCCATCACGCTGAAAGCTCATTTTGTTTTAGTGTTCAGATTAAAAATACTTAAAAACACTCTTAAAATTAAGCGGGTGCACCGTCAAACGATCTACATTTTTTTCCCTTACGGTAAACAAGTGAGCGGGTACACAGGACCCAGAGTGAAGGTAGGTCTGCCCCTTAGGAGGATATTATATCTCAAAGTAACCATAACTCCACAAGATGTTATATACTTATATTTGAATTATGTTGGTGTGTTGTTAGTTTTTGTGTTGGATCACACTTGTTTTCTTACAAACATATATAATAGTTGCAAACCCATATATTATAATTGTGGCCACTGGCCACCGAGGTTTAATCAGGACTGATGTCTTACAATTATAATTTATCAAGAGATTAGTCTAAGAATAGCTTATGACACCCTTCTTAAAAAAATCACATTTTTATAATAAATATGCTTCAATTACTTTAGAATAATAAATTCCCTCTTTTGACTAATTGTTTGGTTTTCCTTGGTCTTTGTTTTGTATTGGAAGATCATTGAAAAATCTTGTCATTTTCAAAGAGAATCATGTTCAAACCCCTTGCAATTTTTATGAGGTTTGTCTTTTAAGTGACATTGACTTTTTAATCTGTATTTTCAGAGGTTAGAAAAAAAATACAAACTTAAATATATAGTATATACAAATATGTGTTATTAGGCGATAATTAAATTAAATACAGTAAAATTGGTTTTACAGAACGCCTAAGATGTATAAACGTCTTAACAAAATACGTTATAAAAGTTAACTTTATAGGAGTAAACCAAAAAATCGTCATATCTAAAAGTGGTATTTACTATTTAGACAATTTAACAAATTTGTTTGGACGATTTTAAAATAAAGTGTGCACTTAACTATTTTATACGACACTATTTGAAAAAATGTCATATAAACACATCTTTCTTTTAAGAAGACGGGTTTATAGGGCAATTCTCAAAAGTGTCATATAAAATAGCTAAAATTACAATTTATCTTAAAAGAGTTCTGAAAACTTGTTATAACGCAACACCTAAAAGCGTCCTATAAACCTATTGTAACGTTTTTAGATATGATGCTTTATAGTTTGGTCTTATAAACTTAAGTTTATAAAGTAGTTTATCAGAGTCACTTGGACATCCTAGGCGTCGTATAATATCAAATTTGTTGTAGTGATCTGGGAAAGTGGAAAAGTTGTGTGACGAGCCAAAACGTTATAATTTCTAGTGCATGTCAATAACATGTCGGGTCAGGTTAACTTGTCAACAACTGTTTGATTGTTGTTATTTTTTTTCACAAATAATGTATGTATTGATTACAATAACAAAAACTATGTTATTAAAAGAATATGAATTGATTTATAAGGTTGTAAAAACAATCGCTTCCACTGATAAAATTATATATATATATATGGGCTTAATCAAATAAGAATTATTTAGTTTGTGGTAACTGTAAGAACCAATGTGAGCCACACATTTAAAATAAATAATATAAATTTTAAATAAATACAAAAGGGTGTTTTAGTAATTTGATTCCTAAATCTAATTAAATAATTAAATCCTAAAATATCTCCTATATTCACTATTCACGTCTCTCTCCTCTACCTCAATTTTTCTATATACCAAATAATAAAACCCTAAAAAATTTGAAGTACACCTATCTCTTGAAGTCCACCCCCAGCCGGCAGCCGCCCACCTCCACAGCCGGCAGCCATCGCCGGTCGCCGGCGTCACCAATCCACCTCCCTCTCTCTCGTCCACCTCCCTCCTTCCGTCTCCCTCTTTCTCGTCAGCACCTCCCTACGCCTCCCTCTCTCTCGTCTGCACCATCAAGAGGAGAAGAAATAGTGGACGGCGCCTGGTGGTGGCTACTGGTGGCGGCTGTGGTTTTCACGAGAAGAAGAAGAAGGTGAGAGTCTAGGTGAGAGAGAGAATCTGTAGCTGCTCGAGTGCTCGGTCGAGTTTGAGAAGTGTTTCGGTGGTGTTGGCTCTGCAGAGATGGTCTCTGTGTTCTTAATTCGATAGGAGAAGAGGAGTTGCGGCTGTTGATGGAGTTCAGATGATGGAAAAGAGAGTGGCGTTGGCCGACGGTTCTGATCGAGAGGGAGGCGGAGAGAACACCGGTGACTCGCATTATTCTTGCTTGGTATCATCGGAGTATCATAGTTGGTATCACCAAGGTATCACACTTGGTTTGTATCACCGGAGTATTGCTTTACTAAGTGTATCAAATTAAATTTTTTTCTTTAGTTTCGTTATGTTGTTAAGGGTATCACAGTATATGAGGTTTGTTTGTTTTGTAGATCTATGTTTTATGGAATTTTTCATGTATTATGCTCAAAGGTAACACATGGTTACAGTGGGTATCACATTGGTATCACAGATGTTCTTGGAGTATTACCAAAGTAATGAATGTGATGCTGAATTGGATGGCAATGAGTATCACAGTGGGTATCACATTGGTATCACATATGTTCTTGGAGTATTACCAAAGTAATGAATGTGATGCTGAATTGGATGGCAATGGGTATCACAGTGGTATCACAAAAGTTCTTGTATGTATTTTCGGTATTACGATTGGCCGGAGAGAGAGGAGAGAGGAGAGAGGAGATTTTAAAAATACCTAAAATGCCCTTTTATTTAAATTTCAAACAAAATTACCAAAATTAATAATTTCCTAATTTATAGCTTAATATGTGGCTCACATTGGTTCTTACAGTTACCACAAAATAACTAGTTTTCCCTTGAATGGATATATATATATATAGGGTCAAGTTCAGGGGAAAACCTCAAATAAACGGAAAACTAAGGAACACTCTGGTAGCCCTTCATCTGGACGGTATGCACTTGTGCATACAGGTAATTTGTAACATGCATTTGTGCATAAAAAACAAAAAAATAACATAATTTACCTATAAACACAAGTGCATACCGTCCAGATGAAGGGCCACCAAAGTGTTATTCAGTTTTCCGTTTTTTTGAGGTTTTCCCTTGAACCTCCTCTCTCTCTCTCTCTCTCTCTCTCTATATATATATATATATATATTAAGATTTAAGTTTATTTTCATAATATTTTTTTTAATCAACAATACAACATATACAGATTTTGGTTTATTTTTTAGAATCAACTTTTACCTTAGGATATATATATATATATATACATGTGTAAAAATATATATGTACTTGTATGCATATAAGGTATACACACATATATATATACATATATATAGCCATATGTTAATTGAGAAATGCTAAGTGTGTGAGAAATAGAGAAGTAATATTTGTCATTCATTCAGTCAAGATCGGCTTTGACTGGTCAAAAGTTGAGGCTGTTCCAAAAATAAAAAAGACAGTTTCGTAACTTTTACAAATACGCAGGACGAGTTCATATGTGAACCTGTGTGATTCACATATAACTATCTATTCATATGTGAACCCATGTAATTCACATATCACCTCTTTGTAACTAATTCATATATGAACCTTTGTGATTTATATATGAACTACTTAACTGTAGGTTAATATATGAATCATTCGAACTAATTAACTGATTCATATATGAATCTTTGTGATTAATATATGAACTAATTAATTGATTCACATATGAACTAATTAACTGTAGGTTCATATGTGAATCGGTTGAACTAATTAACAAATTCACATATGAACTAATTAACTGATTCACATATGGACGTATAGTTCATATGTGAATCACACAGGTTCACATGTGAACTCATCCCGCAAATTTTACGAAACTACCCCTCTATCTTGTGCAGTCCACGCACAGACCATGCGAGGAATTATCCGTTGCTTCTCAGTCAAAGTCGCAAATGTTGACCGAATGAATGGCTAAGTGTAACAACCGGGTTTCATCTTAAGTGAAGACAGGGGCGGAGCCAGAAACTTATGCGAGAGGGCACCAATTGAACTTCAACTCTATTTTTCTTCTGTAAAGAATTCTTTTTGACAAATCTAAATTTTTCCATATCGTCCGATGTTGTCTTAGTCTAATGCTACCGTTTCGAGGGATTTTTAGAGATTTTTTTTTCTTGATTCAAGAGTTTTTTTTGTTGATTACGAGGTATGGTTGCAACTTCTAAAATGATATGGTTGCACCTTTCACAAACATAATTTTTTTTACTTTTCGGTGGAGAAATAATAGTATAGGAATTATGGATAAAAGGTTTAGGAGACCCATTGTCCAATACATAAAAAATAATGGTTTAGGAGGCACCTTTCTCTCTCTCTATATATATATATATATTATAAACAATAAGGATATGTATTCATTTTTTTCATAAACCTAATAAGGAATTTTTTGTCAAAAAACCCAGGAGGCACCAATGCCACTTCTGGCATTGGTGTGGCTCCGCCAATGAGTGAAGAAATAAGATGTAATGGTCAAAGTGTAATAAAGGAAAAGGGAGGGACCAAAGGATACATGTTTGTAAAAGTATTTAAAGACCCAAATCCCTAGGTCGAGCTAATTCATTCCCTCACTTTGTTTTGATGTTGGCGGCTGGAAGAAGAGAAAAGAAGAGGAGAAGAAGCAATTTGGGAAGAAGTCAATTTGAGGATGAAATCACTAATGTAATCTCATCCAAACCCTTCTTCTTGCTGTTTTATGTGTCCTCTTCTGTTTTGTTTGAGATATGGATGTGAAAACATTAAGAATCAATGTGTTCTTCACCTATTTACCATTAAAGGAGTAAAATGGGGTTTTGGTTGTTAGAAATCGTTTTAGAGGTTTAAAGTGGAAATAGATGGGTGTTTATGGTTAGTGGATGAACCCAAGTGTTTGTCTAATCAGGTTTATGGCAAAATCACAAGTTCTAATCACTTTTGGGCAGTGTGGGTTTTCACAGCTCGTAAGTTTCCGGATGTCGCCCTGTCCGGATAGTAGTGTCCGGACAATGGGAGTTTCCGGGTGAAGTTCCAGTGTAGGTGTCCGGAAAGTGTGAAGTGTCCGGTAAGTAGGAAAGTATCCGGTAAGTGTGAATTATCCGGTAAGTGTGAAGTGCCCGGTAAGTGTGAATTATCCGGTAAGTGTGAAGTGTCCGGTAAGTGTAAGGTATCCGATAAGTGTAGTTCACCCGGTAAGCTGTCCGGAAAGTGGAGTCGTCCGGTAAGTTAGTATCCGGAAAGTTGGATGGTCAGCTTATATATTTTATCCATTCATCCAGGTAAATCGATTGGAAGTCCGGAACAGAGTAGGAAAGGGAAGTAAGCGTACCAGGTGAGTTTTTCTAACTAAAATACGTGATTTTACGTGTTTTCCAAAGAAAGTGATTATGTAGAAATGCCATGTTATTTTACATGATTTTTACTTAAATGAAAGTTGAATGTTTTACTGATTATGGTTCGTTTACGAGCATGAACTGTTTTACAACTGTGACGCATGTTCTTCGTGAAATGTACGCTTTATTTTAAAGAACGGCTTTTAGCAATATGAAATGATGGGCAATGATTTCACGCTTGTGATTTACGTTATACTATGTGTATGTTATGTGAAGTCGGTCTGCACAGTGGGATCTGAGCACCTCGGGATCCGATGATCCCTTGGGCTTTTGTGATGAGCTTGTAGGAGGGAATTCATTTCCTTCCTACTCGGATATGTGACTAGCTTGTAGGAGGGAATTCGTTTCCTTCCTACTTGGAATGAGGGGAGTCTGCTTGGGCCCCGATATGAGGCGAGAGGGGAGTCTGCTTGGGCCCCGATCGCGGTTAGCTATGTGATCCTTGAACACTGTGCAGTACCATGTTTGATGCTTATGTGGAAAATGATAAGAGTTTTATAAAAATGATTCTTTATAATGTTGATGTACACTGTTTATGGAGGGAACTCACTAGACCTCATGGTCTAACCCTTGCTTTTCAAAACTAAAACATTTTCAGGTAAGCATATAGTAGGAGGCTCAGGTAAGTGAGCAAGAGCAGGATAGAGTACAGATGCAGCTAGAGACAGCGCAAGTGCCACTTGTAGAAGCTAGATTATTCTCAGTTGTGTATAGGTTGTTTCCGCCAACCTTAGTTCGAGATTGATGTAATGAAATTTTGGGACCCAGTTTGTAATGTTTATGAGTTATTGCTATGTATTGTCGTGTTGTGTTTTTGGGATGTTACACTAAGATTACTTAAAGCATCTCCAACAGCTTCCCTAAAATTTCTCCAAAATAGAGAACCAAAAGACAAAATTCCCAAAAAAAATTACATTAATCTCCAACAGATTCCCCATTTTGGAGAAAAAAACATTAATTATAATATTAAAATATTCCATTCATCTATTAAAATATTATTTCTCTCTCTACACATTTATTTTCAAAGTTTTTTATTGGTTCTCTCATTTGGTAATCATTTTTGGAGTCGTCCCCATATTTGGAGAAAACCCCATTCTCTCTCCTACTTTCTCCATTTTGGAGATATTTTGGGGAAGCTGTTGGAGCAAAAATAGAGTCCAAAATCTCCATATTCTCCATTTTCTCCAAAATGGGGAAGCTGTTGGAGATGCTCTTATTTATTTCTCACACACTTAACATTTCTCAATTGAACCTCTCCCTATATATATCATATGGACCATGCAGATTTATAGAATACTATTCCTATTTACTTAGCCATGTCTACTACGAACCATGTTAGGCTTGTTTGAAACTCATACCGTGGGATGGTGTCATGGTGAACAGATTTCATAACATGCCTAGACCAAATGTGACAACTTGATATTTTTTTTTACTATATTTAATATTTGTATCAAAATAATTACTATAATAAGAAAACTATGAAAAACCTTGTGATTGTAAAACACTAACATCTGCAATGTTTAAAAATACTGACTTTAATTGTCAAGATTTGGAAAAAAAATCAATGTTTTACAAATACAATAATGTTCTTTAAGATTTTTTTCCAAACATGTTTTTTATTTTAATATATTTTGTCGACTAAGGGACTGTTTGTTTACCTCTTAATAGTTTCATTAAGAGGCAACATCTGAATTGCTAAGAGGTAAATCTTGTTTGGCGAAAAAAATGTATGTCGCTTAATGGTTCTAAAACCCTCTGAATGATTTAGCATCTTGGGCTTCTCTTAACCATTAAGCACCATGATTTCATTATAAACAATTACCAAACAACCATATTTCATTTTGCATTATATCATAAAAACCTCTTAATCATTTTGCACCAAACCATTCAGCAACTGCCAAACAATTCCTTGTAAAAAACTCATCTTTGACTATTTTTTTTATATCTTTCTTCCATTATAGGAGATACATACGGTGGATGATCTTATCTTTTTCAAACACAATCCCTTTTAAACCCTCAGTAATTTGGATCCATTTTAAACTGTATATTCTTAAATAACGTTTACTCTTTAAACTGTATTTTAAAGTTAAAAGAACGCACATAATTGTATATATTATCTCCGTGGTTTTTGATTGAGTAAAAGAAAAACGATAAAAGAATGAAAATGACCCTTATTTAACAGCTGTTAGAGAAAGGGATCAAATTCAGACGTTTTTACAAAACATAATAGCAATCTTGTAATTTTTAAACTGCAGGGACAAAAAGTGTTATTTTCAAAAAACTACAGGGACCCAATGTGTAGTTTACTCAATTATTTTTAAAAAAATTGCGCATCCGGGGAATCGAACCCCGGTCAGTACCGTGGGAGGGTACTATGATACCACTACACTAGATGCGCACGTGCTTGAGTTTCACACAATTTATACATAGAAGAGTGCATTGTGGATTTGATCTCCCATTTTTTATATATTTTTAGTTAGGTTTTTTTTTGGATTTGTGGTATTTAATTTTATTTTTTATGGTTTTTTTGACATATGCCTTATTAAATTAATGGTTATTTTAGTTTTTTTTGTCTATTTTTGTGTTTTTTTCTATTAAAAAGTCAAAACAATCTTTTTATACACACAAATATATATATAGAGAGAGGGGAAAAAAAGTTTAAACGAGAACGCTAACTATTTAAAAAAACACGAGAATAATCGCCCATGTACAAAATCATATGTGATTTTACACTATTATATATATATATATATATATATATATATATATATATATATATATATAATGATATCAAAACAAATAAAATAAAATATTACTTTATGATTTAATTTATTTAACTTAAAAAATTAATTATCTTAGAAACCTTTTATTTTATTTTAGTGTGTTCGTATTTTTATCTATTTGAATTGGTTGAAATTTATATAAAGATTTGTTCAATTTTAAGTTTCGAAAATAATAGTATGTATAGTATTTTTCTTTAGTTAAAATTTAAATAGTTAATTTTAAGTTATTAAATGAAAAAAAACCAATATGTAAAAACCTAAAAACAATTAAATCAACCTTAACAATTCTTCATTTAAAAACTAAAAATCACTATTTAGTTTTTAACAAAAGTACATACCATCACCTTTGAAATAAAACGACATCATCGTAAGTAATGTAAGAGCATTTCCCATAATTTCTTTAAAGTGGAGAATCAAAAGCTAAAATTCCTAAAAAAATACATTTATTTTCAACAGCTTTCCATTTTGGAGAATCCAACATTAATTAAAATATTAAAATATTTCATTCATCTATTAAAATATTATTTCTCTCTCTACATATTTATTTTCAAAGTTTCTATTGGTCCTCTCACTTGGTAAGAGCATCTCCAATGGTATTTGAAGATAGCTTGAAAATGACTTGAAGATGAGTTGACCATAGGAGACAAAGACTTGAACATGACTTTACTTATGAAAAGACTTGATGTTCCTCAAACTTTTGAAAAATAAACGTGAGAGGTAAAAGAGAGAGAAATTATATGTTGGTGGGACCAACATATTTTTTATATATTTTTATTTTTTTAAGTCTTTCTTAAAAGATTTACCATTGTGGATGCCCTAATCATTTTTGGAGTGATCTCATTATTTGGAGAAAAAAAACTTTCTCTCTCCAAGTTTCTCTATTTTAGGGATAGTTTTGGGGAAATTGTTGGAGCTAAATATTAGCCCAAAATCCTCATTTTCTCAATTTTCCCCATTTTAAAGAAGCTGCTGGAAATGTTCTAAAGTGTAAAATATTTAGACGAGTGTTTCTACATATTTAAACTATTTAGGCCATGAGTACCGGTTGCGGGTAAGGGAGCGGGTAAGGGTGAGGTGGCCATCGGGTAAGCGGGTAAGGGGGTACGGGGGGAGGCAGGTAGCTAGCGGGTTCACCAACCCGATGGAAGCCGAAGAGGGTGTGAGGAGGGTGGGTCCCAATTAGAGTGTTGGGTTTATTTTTTAATGTTTTAAGGGGTATCGGGTAGGAGTGGGTTCATTGGGTACTGGTACTTCACTTTTGGGTAAGAAGGGTAGGAAAGAGAAAAGTTGATATGGCGCTAAGGTGGCAAGTGGGTTCATTAGGTTCATTGGGTACGGATACTCATGGTCTTATAAAGCTTTTGAAGACTTATAATTTCACCAACATGTTTAAAATACTTTGATAATATTTTTACCAAAATCTAAAAGTGAATCTTTAATGCCTTCTTGCGGCACGTTTCTCGAGAATTTACATATTTGGCGAGAGACGACCGATTCTTTAAAATGCTTTTCTGTTTACGAGAATATAACAAAATATCTTACAAAATAGTATGAAATAAAAAGCTGCAAAATCTTTAATTTTAGGGTTATCTTGGGATTTTGGAGGCTAGGCTTGTAGGGAGGTGTTAGAGACGTCACGAAGACTCTGGACAAAATAGTCAAAACCTCTTTCGGTTTATAAAATAACCAACGGGTCCGCACGTTGACCCGACCCGGTGAGTGCGGACCGCAATGGGGTCACAAAAAGACAAAAAAGTGTTTGAAAACGGCTGGGACTGAGTGCGGACCTACCGTTTTCAGCCTTGTTTTTGTCTTTTTGTGACCCCGTTGCGGTCCGCACTCACCGGGTCGGGTTAAAGTGCGGACCCGTTGGCTATTTTTGTAAACTGGGAGAGAATGTGGCTATTTTGTCACCTTTCTTTGTGGTTTGGCTATTTGGGGGTATTTGTTTGTGAATAATGAAACCCATACGGGATTTTTGAGCATAATAAATAAGTAGAACTTGAATTTTGTTCACTTGCATCAAACAATATTCTAATGATAACGTATTCTTATGTTCAAGGTTCTAAATGATGTGAGAAGTGGCGTGACGACAAAGTCAATCCAAGATGTGCCCTACGACGATGTATATATATACACACATAAACACACACACACACACACACACACACACTTATGTGTTAGTGTTATACTAATAATGTATAACAAATTAAATTCATAAACAATAACGAAACCAAAAAGAAAGAAACATCGCTAATACCAAATATATAGAGCTTATAGATTATGATATCAAGAGTGTAAAATCATGATTAAATCTCTTGAATCTCTTCACTACTTTATTCAATATTCAAATAATGCGTGTTTGAATTTTCGTGTAGGGTAATGGGAGTAAGTATCGACGTACTTAGGGTTTAAGTTTATTTTTATGTTTATTTAAGTCATGTATTTCATGCATAATATTAATTATCATTTATCCCTTAAGTTATGTACTAAACCCACTGTGCCTTACAAAATAACGCGTTGTAACACGTCGTAACATGCCATAATGTGTTACAATGTAAGTCAAACCTTAGAGTGAAGCCACATGGGTTAACGTAACGGCGAAACCAAACCTTGACACCATAACGAGTTATTTAAAACCATGTTTATTAGTGATGTTGTCATCTTATCAAATGATATACATGCAACTAGTTTTATTCATTTTATATGTAACTTAATCCAATTCTGACATGTTCAATTTATGTATCAAACACACTATGACTGATTTGTTAAAAGGACAATATTGACGAGCTAGTTGAACACTTAGACCATCCCCTACAAGGACTTCTAATAGATTTGTAATCGCCACATAGTATTTATAATTAAGAAAATGTAGCGATTCACATGACATCATCAAATGATACAAGTCTTGGATAAGAATCTATAACGCACTAGAACGTCCTGGTGGTGGTTGTGAATATGATTTTTTAACGGGAAATTGGTTTTTGATAATTACTAATATCACATCAGTACTTTTTGTTTTCGTGACAACAAATAGTGTATAAAATTGAGTAATTTATGTCACATTATGCTTTAAGTTACTTATAGATTTGTTGTTATTTATTAAAATGAAGTTTTTTATGATGAGGTGTCACTTTAAAAGGTGGTTAGAAATATTTGTAATGGTGAATAATTTCTTGATAATTTTTAAAGCTGACGTGACACTTTAGAAATCATGTTAAAAATTATATTGCAGCGGATGGTCTTATTAAGCTCGAACTCAAGTTTCATTAAAAGCTCAACTGGTTTACACCCCTATACGACACTAGGGATGGCACTTGAGAATCAATTACCCGAACCGAGCCGAAATCGATCCGAATTAGAACTGTATGCATGTAACCGGTTCGGTACTAGGTTTCTAATTTTCTACATTTTCAGGAATCAGTATTTCGGTTCCAATGTTTTCCCAAAAAATACCTAAATCGAAACCGAAATATAAGGGGCAATATGACTTTTGAAAATCTATCCATATCTTCTTCTAAACTTTTTATATCGTCTTCTATTTTTCACCATAAAAAATTGGCCCCTATTGTTTGATCAAAAAAATCGGCCCCTATTACTTGATCAAAAAAATCGGAACCCTCATGAATGAAACTCAAGTAAGTTTTTAATTTCCTTCTTCTTAGTTTGATTTTTAATGATCAAGACATTTTAATGTTCAAGTAAATCTAATATGAGTTATTTGTAAGAATATGTAAAAAACCGGCCACCCTATAATCTAATGTTTATATGATTTTCAAACATTATAAACTTTTGATTGTTGTATCTCATAACCCATTTTCATATTTCGATCACAAGTGGTCTTAGACTGAATGTCTCTGTCCCAAAATCGATCTGGTACCAAACTTGTACATACAATTCGGTTTTTGATCTTAGTTTTGAACCGCACAAAAACCGATACCACTTGATTCGGTACCAGTGGCGGATGCACCCATTGGGGTGTGGGGGGGGATGGGACCCCATTAAAAAGGAAAAAATTGATTTTTTTTAGGTTAAAATATAGATTTTTCAAGTTTATACCTTAATTTCCCCCAGTAATTTCTCGTTTGAGACCCATCAATAAAAAAAATGTTTCAAAATCAACAAAAAAAACAAAACTACTTTCGAAATCGACTAAAAAAAATAAAAAAGTCCCTCGAAATCGACAAAAAAACTCTCTTAAAATCTACCAAAAAAACTTTAAAAATCCCTCAAAACGTTGGATTAAAAGCTAAAAATATATCGAACAATTTTACAGGCATTTAAACTACCTTAAAAGGGACCCCGATAAAAAAATCTTGGATCCGCCACTGTTCGATACTGATGCTGGACCGATCTCACCCCTATACAACACATTGCTGAAATCATCATGACATTTTTCGAAAATAGAAGGATTATAATATTATTACCATATTAATATTAAAAATATATTTGATAAGAAAAAAACGTGTCCAACTACCGCCTGGCGATTATAGTATTAACTATTAAGTAAAAGAGTAAATTACATTTTTAGTCCCTGTGGGTTGACGAGTTCTTTTATTTTTGTCCTTATGGTTCTGAAATTACAACTTTCATCTCTATAGTTTATAATTCATCACTTTTTTTCGTCTTTATGATTAAAATTTTATTGCTATTTTCGTTCCATGGTTTACAATTCATTTATATTTTAGCCCTTCATATTTAAAATAAAAGTAGTGTTTTGACCTCAGGGACGAAAATATTGCAAATGATAGGGACGAAAAACGAAAATTTGAAACCACAGGGACAAAATCCGCAATTTTTATCAAACCATAGGGACGAAAAACATAATTTACTCTAAGTAAAATGGTATGAATAAATAAATAAATAAAACAAATAAATAATTATTCAATTTAATTCCCTGATGGTAGGTGATTGAAAATAACCAAGAAGAACTCATCATCTCACAGTGCCTTACCAGGTGTCCAGGTGATCCAATACCACAATTTCCTCTACTTAATTCAATCAATTTCACTTCTAAATTCTTCAATTAGGGTTTTGATTCTCCATTGTTTATGTAATTGTTGTTCTTCTTGTAGTTTATCTTGTAATTTGGGGGTTTTAATTGCCAAATCGTTCAATTCATTTCGTGTTATTAGTTCTTGCCGTTGATTACATTTAGGGTTTATAGTTTGTGTTATAGTAGGTTTGTGAATTCATTGATTTTTGTGGTTACTAGGGCTTCTTTTAGCTTTGATGAACAAGTCAACAACTACAGAAATGGTAATCAGTTATAATTTTGTTCAAGCTTTTTATATAAAACATGCTTAATCATTGATTCAGCTTCTGTGTGGAATACCTGAATGAAAAAGTTCAGTTATCTGGTGAATCGATTTATCTATATTAACATTATGTTTCTTAGTGAGGCATGCATCCGTCAAACTCCGAGAAATATAATGTCAACATAGGTAAATCGATACACCACATAATTGATTTTTTTTTATGTATTCCACACACAATTTGATTCAATGATCAATCATGTTGTTAGAAGCCCAGGCGAAGGAAGTGTGAGAATTTGAGGTTTGAGTGAGAAGTGGATAAGAACAGTTGATCACTTTTATCAAATGCCCTCCCATGAATTGTGCCTTAGAAGGGAATTGATCCGGTGAATCACGGTGCATCTCATCCTAATGTGCATCCATTTCTCATCCAGCGGTTGATAACCACTTCTCACGTTTCTCATGTTAACCCCAACTTCTCACCAGAACCCAACCCTAGAAGCCCATGTCTAACAAGTCTAACAACCACAAAAAATGGTAATCCGTTATAATTGTTAGAGTATTAATGTCAATATGTATAGTTCAGGGTCCTTTCTGTAATTATGTGTAACTTCTTTGTATAAATAGCCTCTTAGGGTTTCATTATTAGGATAGACACTTCACTTGTAAACACTCTCTTATTATATGAAAACGGCCGATTCAGCCATCTCGTGTGTCTCTCTATCAATCGACTCTTCAATTCTAACATGGTATCAGAGCTGTAGGTAAGTATCCTCAGCCATCTTTCAGATCTGCATTTCATTACTTTTTTCTTTATTTTGCTGCACTCCTTTTTGCTCCGGAAAACCATTCTCTGCGGGTTTTTTTGACAAAACACCAAGTTATAAAGTTGTCCAGAATAGTGTCACGAACCTGCGTACCAAATTTCAGCCAAAACCGACCTGTTTTGAAAACTCGAGTCAAGAACACCTTGCTATTCATAAATATCGCAACCAACACACTCATAACTATCACAACCCTCAGACTCATCTATATCGCAACTGACCATTGCGACTTGCCTCTATATCGCAACCGACCATTGCGACTTGCCTCAAATCGCAACCTTCACTTGCGACATCAGCCTCAAATCGCAACTGACCATTGCGACTTGCCTCTATATCGCAACCGACCATTGCGACTTGCCTCAAATCGCAACCTTCACTTGCGACATCAGCCTCAAATCGCTGACCTCATGGCACTCCTGCGCCAAAACCAAGACCAAATAAAGCGACTCATGACAGGTTCTATGGGTATGCATAACACCAACTCATCACCTATGCATAACACCAACTCTTCACCTGACTCTGTGGCACTCCTGCGACAAAACCAAGACCAAATAGAGCAACTCATGACAGGTTCTATGGGTATGAATTCTCAGTGCAATATCTCAACACCAGGCAATCCTTGGCTATTTGACTCTGGTTGTTGTAACCACATGACACCTAAGGCTGACGGGTTTATCTCAAAGCAAACCTCCAACATGTACTCATCAGTCCGCACTGCGGATGCCACTCGTTTACCCGTATCTTTCAGTGGAACTGTATCTACCACCAACCTTCAATTACCTGATGTGCTACATATTCCAAACTTATCTCTGAGTCTGATTTCTATCACTCAACTTATGGAATCCGGCCTAATTGTTTTATTTCATCCTACTGGTTGTGTTGTGCAGGATCCAAAGACCAAGCAGATCCTTGGAGTAGGCCGTAAAATTGGTCGGATGGTTGAAGTGGCCTACCTCCGTCTCCCCTTACAATCCTCGAATCATGTTGCCTCTGTTTCCAGTACCCCTTCCTTTGAATTATGGCATAAACGCCTAGGACATCTACCTCTAGCTAGGATAAAACTGTTAGCTAGTTCAGGACTGTTAGGCAACACCTCTTCTGAAAACGTTTCTTGCTTATCCTGTCAACTTGGCAAATATCATGCCTTACCTTTTCAACTAAATGAATTTAATTCTGCTTCCCCTTTTGACCTCATTCACTCTGATGTTTGGGGACCAACACCACATCCATCCATGGGTGGTTATCGATACTTCGTTATCTTTATCGGTGATCACACACGTTTTACATGGATATATCTCATGAAACATCGCTCCGAACTACCTCAAATCTACATCACCTTTGCCCGTATGATCCTGACCCAGTTTTCCAAACCTATAAAGATTCTTCGAGCAGATAATGCTATGGAATACAAAGAATCTTCTCTCATTTCTTTTCTTCGATCTCAGGGTACTCTTTCTCAGTACTCGTGTCCAGACACCTCTCCACAAAATGAAGTGCTCCATGGGGTCTCCCCTGCATATGACCTCCTAAAAGTATGGGGTTGTGCCTGCTTTGTTCAGTTGCAACCTCATGAACACACCAAACTTGAACCTCGTTCTCGATTATGCTGCTTTCTTGGCTATGGTATTGAACACAAAGGTTATCGTTGTTGGGATCCAGTCTCTAAAAGACTACGTATATCCAGTCATGTCACATTCTGGGAACATCTTCCCTTCTCAACAGTGTCCAAATTTCAAGACATACCCAATCCTTCCACTTCCTTCTTCACTGATAACTCTATCTCTTTGGACTCCCTCAAATTAGATTCCATGCTGACCTCACCATCTGTCCCACCTCCTTCCAACTCACCTCCATCTGAGTCTTATTCTGTACCATCTGTTCCACCTCCTTCCGCTTCTTCTCAACCGGAACCTTCATCTGTTCCATCTGAACCTTCACCTGACCCACCTGTGCCATCTGATCACGATCAATCATCTGCACCAACTCCAAGTACTACTTCTGAGCCATCTGCTGAGTCTATGGATCCTAGCTCCTCTCAACCACAAGATGAAGCACGACGCTCCGCTCGGGTAAGACAAGTTCCTTCTCACCTTCGTGATTATCATTGTTATGCCACTTTACTGTCCACCCATAAACCAACTTCCTTCAAAGAAGCCGAGTCTAACCCTGTTTGGAAGCAAACTATGACAGAGGAACTTCAGGCACTTGACAAAGCCAATACATGGGAGTTTGTTCCTCTCCCACCGGGAAAGTCACCCATTGGTTGCAAATGGGTCTTCAAAATCAAAACCAAGTCTGATGGATCCATTGATCGATACAAAGCACGGCTTGTGGCAAAAGGCTTCAATCAAGAATATGGCATTGACTACGAGGAAACGTTTGCTCCTGTGGCTCGTGTAACATCAGTTCGCAGCCTTCTCGCCATAGCTGCCACCAAGAAGTGGCCACTCTATCAGATGGATGTCAAGAATGCCTTTCTGAATGGCGATCTCGAAGAGGAAGTCTACATGAGACTCCTTCCAGGTGTGACCTCCCGTCAGGGACATGTATGTCGACTTCGAAAAGCCCTCTATGGCCTCAAACAAGCTCCTCGTGCTTGGTTCGAAAAGTTTAGCAACACTGTCATCTCATTGGGTTTTTCTCCAAGTAACTATGATTCTGGCCTGTTTACTCGGACTACTGTTGCAGGTACTATCTTACTTCTGTTGTATGTTGATGACATGATCATCACCGGCAGTGACACTACAGGTATCAATCATCTCAAACAATCTCTCAGCTCATGTTTTGAGATGAAAGACCTTGAAGTTCTATCAGACTCCTCCGGCATCTATCTCTGTCAAGCCAAGTATATTTCAGATCTGTTGTCCAAAACTGGGATCACGGACAACAAAGTTGCATCTACACCCATTGAGCAAAATCTGCACCTTGCTCCGAATGCCGGAACCCCGCTGAAAGACCCCACACAGTACCGTCAACTAGTTGGATCTCTGGTCTACCTGACTGTTACTAGACCAGATCTTGCCTATGCAGTTCATATAGTTAGCCAATTCATGGCTGCCCCGTGCTCAGACCACTATGCCGCTGTTCTTCGTATACTTCGGTACCTCAAAGGGACAATGTTCCATGGACTTCACTTCTCATCCACTTCATCCTTACAGCTTCGTGCCTTCTCAGATGCTGACTGGGATGGTGACATAACCGATCGTCGTTCAACTACCGGCTATTGTTTCTTTCTTGGGGACTCTCTTATCTCCTGGCGCAGCAAGAAACAATCACTGACAGCTCGCTCCAGCACTGAAGCGAAATATAGAGCCTTAGCTGACACTACTCAGGAACTTGTATGGCTACGCTGGCTACTATCTGATATGGGTGCTCATCAATTTTCCCCAACACCATTATGGTGTGACAACACTAGTGCTATTCAGATTGCTCACAATGATGTCTTTCATGAGCGTACAAAGCACATCGAGATTGACTGTCATTTCACTCGTCAACATGTCCTTCGCAAGACGGTTAAACTTTTTTCAATCTCCACCCTTGATCAGACTGCAGATATCTTCACCAAAGCTCATCTTCCAGGGCGTTTTCGGGCCCTTGTTTCCAAACTCAATTTGTCTCATTCTTCCCCTACTTGAGTTTGAGGGGGGATGTTAGAGTATTAATGTCAATATGTATAGTTCAGGGTCCTTTCTGTAATTATGTGTCCTTTCTGTAATTATGTGTAACTTCTCTTTGTATAAATAGTCTCTTAGGGTTTCATTATTAGGATAGACACTTCACTTGTAAACACTCTCTTATTATATGAAAACGGCCGATTCAGCCATCTCGTGTGCCTCTCTATCAATCGACTCTCCAATTCTAACAATAATCTTGTTCAAGCTTCTATATAGTATGCTTAATCATTGAATAAGGTTGTGTGTGGAATACCTGAATGAAAAATTTCAGTTCTATGGTGAATCGATTTACCTATGTTAACATTATATTTCTTTTACTAAGTCATGCATATGTCAAACTCCAATAAATATAATGTTAACATAGGTAAATCGATACATCAAATAATCGAAGTTTTTTATTCGTTCATGTATTCCACACATAAGTTGATTGAATGATCAATCATACTATATAGAAGCTTGAACAAGATTATAATGCATTACCATTTTCGTGGTTGTTAGACTTGTTCATCAAAGCCAAAAGAAGCCCTAGTAACCACAAGCGAAGGATAGTGTGAGAAGTTGAGGTTAACGTGAGAAGTGGATCTGAACCGTTTAACACTTTTAATCAAATGCCCTCCTATGAATTGCGCCTTAGAAGGAATTGATCCGGTGCATCTTATCTTAGTGTATCTCATCCTAATGTGCGTCCATTTCTCATCCAACGACTATAACCACTTCTCACGTTAACCTCAACTTCTCGCTGGAAACCAACCCAATAACCACAAAATCAACGAGTTCTCAAACATCTACAAATTGTATAACTGATGGTAGATTCATTGAGGTATGATATGATACATTTGTTTGCAGGTTTTTCATGCTGGAAATTGGGGATGATATCTAAGACTCCAATAATTTATATAAAGTGTTTCTATTAAAATGTTCTTTAGGGCTTGGAATACCGCTATAGGTGACATGGGATACGCTCTTAGTAGATTAGAGATAGATCCGGAATTTTCCGACAGTGAATCTTCTCCGGTTGGAGACGATAACAACGGTCCTCAACCTCCGTCACAGAATGATCTTGAGCACGAAGTTGCTCAGCTTACGAAGCTGGGTTCTGAACCCCACGATCGGTTGAAACGGGTTCTTCCGCGGCGGCAGGAGGTTTCCGTTTCACCGGTGAAGATGTTAGCGGGTCGAGAAGGGAACTATTCCGGGAGAGGAAGGTTCTCTTCAGCGGATCGATGTCATCTTTTAAACAAATATTTACCCGTTAAAGGTCCTTCGATAATTGACCAATTGACTACTCGGGCTTATGTCTCGCAATTTTCAGCCGATGGTTCCCTTTTTGTTGCTGCATTTCAGGTATTCTTGTTTTTTTTGTCTTGTCATTGAAGTTGCGATGATAAAAAATAAAATTAAGATGGATTTTATTTCTACATTCTTACTACGTTATCGTTTTTTTGTCTTTCAAAAGTCAAATTACAATGAATTTTATTTCTACATTCTTACTACATTAAAGTTTTTTTTTGTCTTTCACCGTTGCTGGAAATTGATGACCCCGGCCAGACTCCATTTCACTTTATAGTCACCTTTTAAACTCATTGACAGATTTAGCCAGAAATTACACAACTTGCGTAATTCACTTTTTGGATTAAAATAATGAGGAAAAATGGGCTTAAGTGTTACTTGCGTAATGCCCATTTTTTCTCATTTTTTAATCCATGGGTGGATTACGGAAGTTGCTTGATGCTACTTGCGTAATTTACGGCTAAATCAGTCAATGGCTTCAAAAGGTGTCTATAAAACGAATACGTCTGATTGGCTATTTTAGTCAATTTCCGTAAAAAATTGTTCTTGTTTACTCTAAACAGTCGAAAGTTATCCTTTGTAACAGGGAAGCCACATTAAAATCTATAATGCTGAAAAGGGGTGGAAACTTCAGAAGAATATCGTTGCCAAAAGTTTGCGCTGGACGGTAACTGATACGTCTCTTTCACCCGATAAACGTTTCTTGGTGAGTTTTCGCCTCAAAAGTGATGCAAATCCAATTCTAAGTTGTAGTGTAAATACGTCTTAACTTTCTTTCCTATTTTTTCCTTTCGATAGCAATGTCATTGATACTATATAAGGTACTTTGCCAAGTAAAAAAATGAACTAAACTTCTGTTTGGTTGGCTTTCCATTAACGGGTTGTTTACTTACAGCTTAATGAGCTTAATGGTGTAGACGGCTTAATGGCTCAACCATACAGGAGTGTTTCTTTATGGATTAATTGTTAATCCATTAAGCCAAAATGGCTATATAGAATAAGCCACGACCTCTCACTTAGTCACTTGTCCCCGTTAAGCCACCTCAGACAAATTAATGCCAGAAATGCAATAGAAATGATCTACCCTCTCTTTTTGCCTCCCTCAAACCCATTGGTCTCTCGTCCGTCAATCAGACATACTTATCCGGACAGACAACTTAACCATACATGGCTTAATGAAAAAGAGGGTAAAAAATCCCTTGTATGTATAAAGCTGACTGTGTGGATTAATCTGTTTTTGGGGAGGGGTTTTTCATAGATGGAAGTAGCGTGTTTTTTACTTGGGAGGGGCAGGTTTAGAAAAAAAAAACTTGGCTTTTTGCATAAAGCTCCCCTTAGAAGCTTACCAAGTAAGCCACTTTTTAAGTCATTAAGCCACTACCAAACAATCACGTATAGCTGACTGAATAAGTTCCGAGTTCCATTAAGCTCATTAAGCTGTTAATAAACACGCACTAAAAACATGCATGCTTTAGATCCTGATTTCCTTTTTCCGTTTCTAAAAATCATAGCTCAGAATAGCTTTTGTCTTCACATAGCGTTTGATGCCTATCAAGTGATTACAGATTTTCTTTCAACATTTAACGGATTAACAAACCCTAAACCCTAAACTCTAAACCCTAAACAAGCCGTTTGTTAATATATTTAGTTCAAGATTTTCTTTAAGATATAAGTATCTTATTGCTACTTGCAGGTTTATGCCACCATGTCTCCTATTGTCAACATTGTTAATATTGGATCGGCTGCAACAGAGTCTCATGCAAATGTCACGGTATGAACTACATTTATCTTTTTTGTAGTACTATGCGTGTTTTGCAGCCGTAATAAAAAGTATTTCATGCTTTTATTCACCCTATCTTAAGGCATTAAGCTAAGATTTTTTTCTTCTTCCAAAATTACCCTTGCCCTGCAATTTTAATCCGACGTCTCATTAAAACGTTTAAGTCTACCAGCAAAAGGATAAAGTTAAAATTTGTAATAAAAAATGATGCTTAATTGTTTTAAATATATTAAGTTATCGAATATTGTGTATTGAACTCGTCTAAATTCATACAAATTTATTTTTCATCGTCCAAGAGATTTATCAAACAATTAATTTTCATTCAATACCTATGTAGACAAAAGGTTAAAATGGTAATTTTCGTCATTCCAGACAAACATCAAAAAATTTATCTTTATTCATCCAGACAGATTAATGCTTATAGATAGCTATATACAAGGCTTAACTATATCACTCATTGATTTCACATCCAAGTGCAAAATGGCATTGGATTTTTTGATAGTTATTATTGTTCTTTTTTGTTTATAATTTATTTATGATGGTTGCTGGACATTGATAAATTGGAAATTTGCAGGAGATCCATGAAGGGCTAGAATTTTCTGGTGATGATGATGAGGGGTATTCATTTGGAATTTTTTCGGTGAAATTTTCTAATGATGGAAGAGAACTTGTAGCCGGAAGTAGTGATGATTCGATATACGTTTATGATATTGAGGCAAACAGGCTTTCTCTTCGAATTCAAGCACATACGGTAATACCATTGGTAGTAATAGTATTGATTCTACATATAGGTTGTTAGTTTGGGGTGCGTTTGGTACACTGGACATAACATGGATCACTGTTTCACGTTTGACTGGACTTTTATCTGGAACAGAAAGTAACAGAGTTAGGCGTGTTCCACCCGCACCCAATGGAACAGACCTATATTTTACCAATATAACCTCAAAATAAAACCTAATTCTCTTCTAAAACATCAAATACGCCTCCCTCTTTACATTTTTTTTATTTTTTTAATTATATTTTATGCTCTTTAAACTTTTAATTTACTGTCCCTCAAATATTGTTTTTATACGGTTTCTATATTTTGGTTAATTTATGTAATTTGATAAATATTAATAATAATAAAATATATATGAAAGGTATAAAATAAAAATTGGACACTACATAAACCTTTTATTTTGGTGTCGTTTTAATTGTTTTGACAAACTTTCCAATGATATATTTTGTTATAAAAAATATTTATTTTATTATAATTTAATAAATTACATAAATTAATCAAAATATATAAAATATATTAACAACTCATTATGGGTAAATTGGTCATTTTATCTGTTTTGTCCTGTCCAGTTATGCCTTACCAAACGTTGAACAATGTCCCGTCTGGATACGAGACACACCCTTAGAGTGCTTATATGAGTCCCGATGTGGATAAAGCGGATAATATCCGGTATAGTTGGTCTGCGATGTTACAGTTGGTATCAGAGTCGAAAACTTGACCGGTGTGGCTCCTTGAAGGGGGTGGATTGTGAGATTCCACACCGGTTGGGGAGGGGAACAAAGGGTTGCCTTATAAGGGACCATATACCTCTTCTGTCATACACGTTTTTAAAACCGTGAGTTCAGATGTGGATAAAGCAAACAATATCTGGTACAGTTGACTTGAGATGTTACAGTTGATGTGAATGTGCCATTTCTTTTAACGTGTAATAGTTTGGCTCATTGATCCACTTTCTTTATCTTCATCCATGTCTTCTCTATAGTATGAGTAGCCCTTTTCCGATCAGTTCATCAATTATACGGCTCATTACATTATTTCGTTAAATGTGCAGTCAGATGTAAACAGCGTGTGCTTTGCTGATGAAGCCAGCCATTTGATATACTCCGGGAGTGATGATAATCTCTGTAAGGTAAATCCTTTTAGCAAACTTAAGTTCTGTATGGATAAAGCTGACTGTGTGGATTAATCTGTCTGTATAGATTGGGAGGGTTTTTACATAGATGGAAGGAGTGTGCCTTTAATTAGGAGGGGGAGGTTTGGAAAAAAAAACTTGGCTTTCTGCATAAAGCTCCCCCTAGAAGCTTACAATATAAGCCACCACCAACAGTCATGTTTTGCTGACCGAATAAGCTGTGAGGGCCTGTTTGTTAACAACTTAATGAGCTTAATGGGACTCACAATTTTTTCGGTCAGTTGTAGATAACTGTTTGGTAGTGGCTTAATCATATAGAAAATGGCTTATTTATGGTAAGTTTCTAGGAAGGAGCTTTATGGAAAAAGCCAAAATTTTCGAAACCTTCCCCTCCCAATTAAAAAACACGCTCATTCCGTCTATGAAAAAACTCTTCCAAACAAAATCCTCCCAATCCATATAGACAGGTTAATTCACACAGTCAGCTTTGTCCATTAAGCTGTTAATAAAAAAGGACCTTAGTTGGATTCTTTCTATCTGATTGGTATGTCATTGTCCCGGATAATGGAATTTTCTTGCATTTAGAAATCCTTAACGTAGATTTGTCTTCTTCAATTTTCAGGTTTGGGACAGACGCTGTTTCAGATCAAGAGGAAAGCCTGCCGGAATTCTGATGGGACACCTAGAAGGAGTTACATTTCTTGACAGCCGTGGAGATGGTCGCTATTTCATTTCAAATGGGAAGGATCAGACAATCAAGCTTTGGGATATCCGAAAAATGTCCTCTAATGCCACTCGGTATGTTAATATCCTTTTTATTTATAAATGAATACGTATTGGTACCAATCAAATATGACAAATTGTGCTAGCAATTTCATAGCTCTCGTTCAAGATACTGAGGTATCACATGTATCTCAACAAACATTATATATCTTTGGAGGCAAACAGAAAAGAAATATATATATATATATATAATTATATAGGGTCAGGTTCAAACAAAAATTGGTCAATTTGCGAGAAGTTTCAATATCATATATGATTACACGCATGATATGCACACTTAATCATATATAATTAAACACATGTTGCATTGACAACACATAGCTTCACCAAGTAACTTGCGTTTGCTTTGGGTGTGTTTAATCATATATGATTAAGCGTACGTATCACGTGTAATCATACATGATCTTGGGGGTTTTCTTCCTGAACCTGACCCACTTTCTCTCTCTCTCTCTCTCTCTCTCTCTCTATATATATATATATATATAGGGAAGGGTTCAATTGAGAAGTCTAAATATTTTGAGAAATAGAGAAGTAAAAAAACACGGGAGTGTTCATATATGACTGTTATATGAACGTTCATATATAAACAATCATATATGAACATTCATATATGAACACTCCAACGTTCATATATGAACGTTCATATAACAGTCATATATGAACGTTCATATATAAACAGTCATATATGAACACTCCCGTGTTTTTTTACTTCTCCATTTCTCAAAATATTTAGACTTCTCAAATGAACATAACACTATATATATATATATATATATTTCCTAAAAATGCTTGTTATATTCTTTTTTTTACAACTTGTCTTTTTTAACCTCTCATAAACCTTTTATATCCAAAGATTCTAATTTTCTTGATATCTACACACTTTTTTTTAAATCTTTCCGATAAAATCTCTGTTATTCCACAAATTTTGCCACTTATTCAAGATCATGCCAGTTAATTGATGTGACGAATATAGTCATTTAGAAGTAGGTATCATCTAAGTCGTTATACTTATTCAAATATTTTTTTAATTTTCGGATAAAAATTTATTCAAATAGTTACATTGTATATGCTTATAATTATGACATATAATGTTTTCTCTTCGTTTTCAGCACTCCGGGGTTCAGGAACTATGAATGGGATTATAGATGGATGGACTACCCACTTCGGGCACGAGATGTGAAGCATCCATGTGACCAATCTGTTGCCACATATAAAGGTCATTCCGTATTGCGTACGTTAATCCGCTGCTACTTTTCACCAGAATATAGGTAAGTACAATAGTTATAGTTGGCACAATTTGATCTCTACGCTTTATCGATCTAGTTTAAATATCAGCCAGGATCCATGTCCAACAACCTTTATGTTATAACTTGGTCGTCATGCTATAGCTTAATTGGCTGCACACCTTTGCTAGTAGGTTGCATGTTCAAATATACCCCCATATATATGTGTGTGTGTGTGTGTATAGGGGCAGGTTTAAACGAGAAGTTAAACATTTTGCGAGAAGTCTCAATATCATATATGATTACACGCATGGTACACGAGCTTAATTATGTATGATTAAATACATGTTGCATTGATAACACATAGACGCTTAATCACATATGATTAAAGACACCGAAAGGAGTGTAATCACATATGATATTGAGACTTCTCGCCTTCTCGTAAAATGTTTATCCATTCGAATGATTCTTCCTCTCTCTCTCTCTCTAATATATATATAGGGTTAGGTTCAAGGGAAAACCGCAAAAAAATGAAAAGATGAGGAACACCCTGGTAACCGGTCATCTGTACGGTATGCACATGTGCATACAAGCAATTTGTAAAATGCACATGTGCATAAAAACCAAAAAAAAGCTTCAATTACTTGTATGCGCATGTGCATACTGTCCAAATGACCGGTTACCGGAGGGTGTTCCTCAGTTTTTCAATTTTTTGGGGGTTTTTCTCTAGACCACTCTTACTATATATGTATGTATATATATAAGGTTGGGTGTAGGGGAAACCATAAAAAATGGAAAACCGAGGATCAACCTAATAACCATTGTACGGTCTAGACATGTGTATAAAAGTAATTTGCTTGGTATGCACATGTGTATAAAATGTTGACGTGCATAGAAACTAGGAAACATTTTTAATTACTTTTATGCACATGTGCATATTGCACATATGAATCTTTGTGAGTTCCCACATCAATTGGGGAGGGAATGAAAGTCGCCTTGTAAGGGACTAGAGTCTAGATACCTCCTCTATCGTACACGTTTTAGAACCGTGAGTCCCAGGTGTAGATAAAACGGACAATATCTGGTATTGGTTTTCGGGGATGTTACAGAAAGAGTACATCCCAAGTAAATAAAGTAGGAAGAAGTTGCTCTTTGGTTTATCATGTTTACTTTTCAGAGAGATGAATTCAACCGAAATTACGTTTTTTTTCTTGTTCTTGCCATGTTTTGCGTGCTCTTTTTCTTTGTGTGTGTGGAACGGGTGGAGTTTTACAATATCGATGATAGAACACATGTAACCAATTCGTTGTTTATGATGTTGCAGCACCGGCCAGAAGTACATTTATACGGGATCTCATGATTCTTGTGTTTATGTTTATGATTTGGTATGTACCTCAATCCTTAAACTGCAATTTTCTTTCATCATAATTACGAAAGTTAAATTCTCGACATAAATGCTATATTCAAAATTTTCTCGAGCATTTTGTGGGCTATATCAGATTATTGATTCTCAAGTGAGAACACACACACACACACACACACACACACTTAACATGTGTCGAGAATAGTGAAACAATAAAATAAAATAAGCTGCGTTTTGGTACGCAGACGTGTAGAGATGGCCAAATTGGGCCTGACCGGCCCAGGAACGGTTGTGTATACGACTGGTTTTTCAAAAAAAAATTAAGCTTTTATAAGATTTTCAAGTTTATTATGTGTTTTTTCAAGATTTTATTTTCTTAAATGTATTATTTGAAGTGTGTTTCAATATTAAAGTTCAAAAATCTTAATTATATCATTTTGTGTAAAAGAGATTTAAAAAATATATTTTTAAAAGTGGGCCAGGCCTGAGACTGATTTTTGGCCATCTCTATCGGACGGGACTAGATGGGTGAGGGTGAGGTAGATGGGTGAAAGAATTGTAGTTTTAATCTAACATGGGTAGTTTAGTAATTTAACAATTTTGTCCCATCTTCCTAATTCTTGTTCCACTTATTTTGGTGGGATAAATTTGCATTTTTGTCCCGCTCCGTTCTGTCTTATCCCCGTCTAAATGTAGCATAAAACATGGGTAATTTGGTAATTTACCAATCTTGTTTCATCTTTATGATTTTTGTTTCACCTTTTTTGGTGAGACAAAGAAAAATGCATTTTGGTCCCTATTATGTCCGATCTTGTCTTTGTCCCAACTTGAGCCATCGCTGATCTAATTTCACGATTTCCAGGTGAGCGGGGCCCAAGTTGCAAGACTCGTGCACCATAAGTCAACCGTACGAGATTGCAGTTGGCACCCTCATTATCCGATGCTCGTTAGTTCTTCATTCGATGGAGATATTGCCAAGTGGGAATTCCCCGGTAACGGAGAGACCCCGATTCCCGTGAACAACAATAGTAGGCCCCGAAGACGGCATTTTGATTGAACACTCTTCGAAATTCGTAAGTCCTTTCCCTCAGGTAACAAAATACGGAACAGATGAACTTTTTTTGTTGTTGTGCAGAAGAAAAAAGATTGTATATAAATCATAAATTCTTTTTCCACATGTATAATTGAATGTTTTTTCATATATGTAAAATTATGTGCCCCAAATGATGCTTACTATTATGCCCTTTTTGGGTCTTTTGTCTTTGGTGTTGGTTATGGAGTTTTGATTACAGGTAAGGTTTGCGTACATGTCAATCAGGTTGTAGCGCAGTGGTTGATCGCCCTGGATGATGTGGTGGAATATCCCATCTACCCAGGGTTCGATCCCAGGCGTCCTCAACATTGATAAGACATCTTTAAGTTTCAAAATTGCCAGGGATTAGTCCGGGTTGTGCCTGGGATACCCTTTCCAAAAAAAAGGTTTGCGTACATGCTATTTTTGGTGAACCCTACTTTGGGGCTGTTTGATTAGTTTTTTATTGAGTCATGTATAGATAAAGTTAACTGTGTGAATTATTGTGTCTGTGTAGATTGAGAGGGTTTTTCTCATTAATGGAATGAGCGTGTCATTTAATTGATAAGGTTTGGCATAAAACTTTCTTTAGAAGCTTATTGAATAAACCATTTTCTATATCGTTAAGCCACTACCAAAGACCGAATAAGCTGTGAATGTTATTAAGTTCACTAAGTTGTTAACAAACAGACGCTTAACGTGAGATTCAGTGGGTTTGGTTTGGTTAACTAGGGTTCAACTATATGGTGCGTTGGATGATAGGATCAATCTTCTTTCTATAAAGATACTACAAAATTTACAAGTTGTTTACTACCTGTATAAAAGGCACTTATTCGGTTAGAGGTGTTGTTTACCAACTGCGCGTTCATTAAGCTGATCAAGATGTTCTCATGTTTTCATAAAATGGATATGTTCTCGTTTGAACCTCCGCATAATATATATATATATAGAGAGAGAGAGAGAGAGAGGCTCCGTAAAATGCAAACCTTGCATATGTTGCACCCCTTATAAACCACAGTTTGTATATGTGCAGACTGGTTCTGCATATATGCATATAAAAACGTGCAAGAATATACATATAATGGACATACATTCATATGCGACAATGCATATATGCATTACCAGTCTGCACATATGCAGACTGTGGTTTGTAAGGGGTGCAACAAATACATGGTTTGTATTTGATTTGTACCATGTAATCAAATGAGAACCAAAAATAGGTTGAGAACCGTGAAAACCAATCTAAGCCATTTATTGAATTTAATCTATGGACATTTTATAGGCGAATATAAGTTGAGAACCGGTGAATGAAACTTTATGTTTTTAAAACCATAGGATCAAAACCAAATTACGGCTTAGATCGGTTCTCACAGTTCTCAACCTATTTTAGGTTCTCATTTGATTATCGTTATATATATAGGACGATAATCAAATGAGAACCAAAAATAGGTTGAGAACCATGAAAACCAATCTAAGCCGTTAATTGATTTTAATCTATAAACATTATTATAGGCAAAAATAGGTTGAGAACCTATGAATGAATTTTTATGTTTTTAAAACCATATGATCAAATCCAAATGACGGCTTAGATCAGTTCTCACGGTTCTTAACCTATTTTTGGTTCTCACGTGATTTAACCCCTATATATATATATATATTTGTGTGTGTGTGAGGGAGGGAGAGAGAGAGAAGTTGAGGTTAACGTGAGAAGCGTGTGAAGTGGATCTGAATCGATCATTTTTAATCAAATGTCCTCTCATGAATTGCGGCTTAGAAGAGCATTGACCTGGCGCATCTTATCCAGGTGCATCTCATCCTAATGTACGTTCATTTCTCATGCATAACCACTTCTGACACTTCTATGTCAACCTCAACTTCTCATCGAAATCCAACCTTATGGGGTAAATTGAATGAAAGTATTGACTATTACTGATAAACGCTTATGGGGTAAGGATTACATAAACAACCCCTAGTGCATAAAAATGACATGATATAAACATACCAAAGTACCAAAAACAAGAAGAAAACAACAACAAAAACAAACAATCACACATCATCCTCCAACTACGACAATAGTAGTTGTTGGGTTTAAATATACTACGACAATGGATTCGAAGTTTACAGATTTTATCATCGTTACAAAAGTAAAACAAAATCGCACCTAATATGCTAAAAACATATGTCACCAAACACATAATTCCAATTTTATACACTTTCGATCAGACGATACTATTTACATAGCTTAAACTAAAGACGTACAAGGTTAGGACTTTTTGAGGGAAAAAATGGTTCGGGTTTGGAGTTGCAAAGGGTCTAAACGGGCTTTTTCAGGCCGTGCTTTTTTTCGATCTTAACTGGGATTTTTCAAGGCGGGTTTTTGAACCGGGTCTGCCCGAAAATTTTGATCTATCGACCTTTGAGGCCCGGTCTTTTCTGGTCGGCCTTCAGAATTGGACTTTTTATGCATCAAGAAAATTTGTGTTCTTTATTTAATGAAAATAATTTGTAACACGAGATTCAAAATCAAAATATTTTCTGATGCATTTTTTAGAATGAAAACGGTAACATTGAAATTCTCTTGTAAATAACTTTTTTTTATCGATCACATGACCAATCAAAGCTTGAAAAAGCCCGAATGGTATAGGTAAAAACTTGTATCTTTTTAGTCTTCTATCTTAATGTTCCATCAGTGTAATTTTTCGTCTGGGACCATTCAACCAAAAAAATGGCTCAAAATCGATAAAAAAATACAAAAAAAAACTTTAAAATCAACAAAAAAAATGACGTTAGATTTAGGCTGAAAATACGTTAGACAACTTTTACAGACATTTAAACTACCTTAAAAGTGTCCCACCAGAAAAAATCTGAATCTGCCACTGATATTTAAACTTGTACCATCATTTTATTTTATAAACTTTATACATCTACAAATGTCACCAACCAAATTACAATTAAAACAAACACAATTTTAATTATATATTTTTTGGATAAATCATTAAATCGAACATTTCTCATAAAGAAATTGACTTGTATATTTCCCATTTTTTGACACAAAAAAAATCAATTAAATATATAAAAAAAACCTGAAAAAATATTAGTAATTTAATTATATTATTTTATACGAGATTAATCAAAACTATACGAGCAATTTTACCCTTTCCATTCCATGCATTGCGATGTGGGTCGGGTCTTCTGTGTACCCGCTTCAATCGGGCACGGTGTCTGAACCGGTGGAATCATACAATTATACTGCAAACACAACGAACTGCTCACTGGAATCTCAGCCGTTGGATTAATCTGCACCGCCGTCAAAAAGTTATGCTGCAGGTACAACAACTGCACATTTCCGGCCATCAACCGGTCCACCAACGTCGTCGGAACTGAACCGGTGAACCGGTTGTTGTTCAGGTAAAGATTCTCTACGGTTGAGAACAGTGGAGACACTTGTCCGTACAACATGTTGTGGCTGAGATCAACGGTCGAGATTGCAACCTCATTGAACGGCTGAACCGGGCCGGAAAATAGGTTTCGCTGGAGTTGGAGGTTGGTGATTGGGAAGCTGAATACGCTACCGGGGATAGGACCGGTGAACCGATTCAGGCTTAAGTCTAGGTAGTTCAAATTATTGAGTTGCGGTAAGACCTGATCGACCGGACCGGAAAACCGGTTCCATGAGAGAGAAAGGTATTGTAATGAAGAAGGAAGTGAACCGGGTGGAATCGAACCGGAGAAGTTGTTATGTTTGAGGTCAAGCCGGGTTAGGGCTTGGGAGGAAAACGAAGGTATTGAACCGGATAAATGGTTATGACAGAGGACGACGTTAGTTAACGCCGTTAAACTCCCGACGGCGGAAGGCAAATTTCCGGTAAGTTGATTGTAACTGAGATCAATTGTTCGTAGCCGTTGAAGCTCACCTAAACTCGCCGGAATTTCGCCGGATATAAAGTTCCGACTAATACCTAAAAACCTAAGGTTTTTCAACTGCGATAAAGTCGCCGGAAGTGTTCCCATGATACGACCGGGAACAATGGTGAGTTCGGCGAGATTAGTTAGTTTTCCGATATCGGAATCAAGGCGGCCGGAGAGGCCAGGAGCACCGGCGCGTGGATCTCCGAGGTTTAACGCAACAACTCTTTCGCCGTCGCATAGAACGCCGGAGAAATTGCACGGATCGGAGGTGAAGTCCCACGACGAAAAGTAGGTAGAACCAGGCATATCTTCCATTGATTTTCTAATCGATTGTAATGCTAAAAAATCAACAGGATCTAAAATCGCGAAACAAAATCGAGTTTGATGAACAATAAACATCAAATTAATCGAGAACAAAACGAATCTGTTCATCCTGATTCAGAAATGAGAGCTCAATCAAAAAAACCAGAAACAGAGTAAGATTTAGGGGTTAGGGTTTATAACACAAATCCAGAAGAAGAAAAAAATCGATTGAAGATTTGAAAATGGCGAAAGGTGGTGAATAATAAGGAATATACAAATTGAGAAGATGATTGTTGAAAGCTTTAATGGCGATAGAGAGAGAAAGAGAGAATTTTAGAGAGAGAAAGTGAGGATGATTATGATGGTAATGAGGAAGTGTAACTAACCTTCTGCAAATGAAAGCTGATAGCATGTGTAATGTGTTCTCGAAAATGGAAATTATTAATTAATTACTTAACTATTTTTTGTTTTGTTGTGGAGAGGTTTGGGAGACACCAACGGTTGTCCGAGCCTACGTGGTAGGTTCGGATGCCAGGTCAGATGGTGTCGGGTGTTTTCTTTTGCCATGTCAGCTATCTCATGTGTGTATGATTAACCATTTATCTACCATACATAAGTATTTTTAACAAATTTTTTATAATGTTTTTAAAATAGATAATTAAAAACTAAAAACTTTAGATAAAATTATATTTAATGTTACTTAATTAATTTTCTATTTGTTTTTTTTTAAGGAGAAGAATGAGACTCTAACGAGCTTCGGCTAGGCCATCACCTGGTTGAGGCACATTCGTTTCATTAGAATTAAAATTAACACAATTGTAGGTAATACAAGGAGCTAGAAAACTAGGAATAACATGGTAAATGATAGGACAAGAAAGTAAACGAGAGTGACACGCTAAAACGTGGGTCGCCTCGCGAAAAGTTGTCGTGAGTAAGGAGAAATGCTTCGAATATCGTCAATAATGTCCCCGAACTCGGAATAGTCCCGATTAGTGTCATAAATAGCGTATGCAACCACCTTGGCATCTGTTTCGAAAACGACATGGGAAAGACCCCGAGAGATAACCCAGTGCATGGCGTTCCTGAGAGCACGAGCTTCACATTCTCTAACCGGAGGGAGGGAATTGAAGGGCGTAGCAATAGCAGCAACAAACAACCCCCTACTGTCTCGAATAACAGTCCTGAATCCCGACGAATTCGAGAGATCACACGTGGCAGCGTCAGTGTTGCACTTGAAGAAACCAAGCCTCGGAGCTGCCCAAGAGATGGGGCCCGATTGAGTAGAGGGGATCTGATCTCCTTAATTGAATAATTGTATGTAAAATACTAATGATTCAATTTTATTAATAAAATAAAATAAAATAAAAACATTTTTCTCTTTTTCTTCTTGTAAGAAGAAATACAACTATTGAATACATGCATGGATAGAAGAGAATGATGTAAATTTTAAGGGGTGTTAATTAATTGTATCTTTAATCCTATTAATTTAATCAAATGCCACATTAAGCCTTTTTGATTCAATTACCTTTTTGTCCATTAAGTTAGTCAACTTAACTCACACGTGGGCCAATGGGGTCCATGAATCTCTTATTTTCATTTTTCTACTTTTAATCTTGCATCCTCTAAATAAACTAAACGTTTTTTTCTTTAGAGTGAATTACACTTGTGGTCCCTTTAATTTATCAAAATTTTAAATTTGGTCCCTAAAGTACACTATTTACAGTGGTTGTACCTAACTTTTCAAATTACTTTCATTCATAGTCTTCTTATGTTTAATTTACTTTCATTCATGGTTCTCCTATGTTTGACATAGAAGGACTATGAGTGAAAGTAAATCAAAAAGTTAAGGACGAACATCGTAGATAGTGTACTTTAGAGACCAAATCCAAATTTTGGGTAAACCGCAGGGACCAACAGTGTAATTCACTTTTTCCTTTATTTTGTTTCACAAAATTTAGAGTTTTTTATTTTTTATTTAAATTAAATTAGAAAGAATTTGTTTGAATGTCCTTAATATCTTTGATATTTTCTCTATTAACTTTTTAAAACGTATAATTAAAAGTCAAATCTTCAAAAAGTATATTTACATTTAATTTCAAATTGTCTTTTATTTTAAAAATTCTAACATTAATTATGTTCATTAAATTATTCACTACATTAAATATTCAACAAACTTTTTATAGAATAGTAATTTCCAAATATTAATTATAAAAGAGATTTTCTATCCCTACCCCTGCCACATTCGTATACCCCCTTCCCCTCACATTGCATTTTTTTTATTTTATTAATTTCAAATTTACATTTCATCCCCTTATACTTATATAATTAATTTACTTTAAACCTTTTAGCTTTTTATTTATCATTTTACACTTTTATTATATTAACACATATAATTGTATATTAACTAAAATACGTTAAAAAATACTTTTTAATTTTAATAAGTTACACCATTATAATCGTCTCGTCGATACCTTCGAAATGAGCCCAATATTAAATATTTTTTATTTAATTATATTACCATATGTCATACGATTTTATGTAATTTATATCTTTTATATTTCTAATTTCCATTTTATACCTTTATTATATTAACACATAAAATCGTATATTAGCTAAAATACGTTAAAAAAATACGTTTTAATTTTAACAAATTACACCATTATAATCGTCTCTTCGATACGTTCGAAATGAGCCCAAGATTGAATATTTTCTGATTTAATTATTTTATTATATATCATATATACTACATAAATATTTAGAACGAAATCTTAATATTTTTTAGCATGAAAATAAATTGTTATATTGTTTTATAAGTAAAATATTTATTTTTTAAGTATCTTCTCTCTAAAAATGTTAGAGTGTACAATTATTATATATACAAAAAATCAGTTTTTATCTTAAGTGTTTTGAATATTGTGTACAATTGTTATATATACAAAAAATCAGTTTTTAAAAAAACTCTTTATATATATCGAACGATAAATAATTTGATTTGAAATAAAGAAAAATTATTGATTTGAAATAAAGATGGATGATACTATTCCTACCCTGCACAATTCATACCCCCTGCAACCCCTGCAACTTTTGTCCCACAATCGAATTCCTCTCACAAACCGAATATAAATTTAATATTTACATTTTACCCCCTATACATCGGGTTGGGTCGGTTTGGCTTGGGGTTAACCCGTTATCAAGACGTATCCATTCTACTTGATGCGATCGACGTATTTTGGAAAAAAACTTGATTTCTCACCATGTGCGTCCGCACAAGATGATGATATTCAATGTGACGACGAAGTACAGATGTTTAGAGAAAATTTTAATAAACAATCAATTTCTGGTAGAAAAACCTTGCTAAAAAGTTAAAAAAATATAATAATGCCATCAAAACCGTTGTTTGATGAACCCTCGGCTCATAGAACCACTCATGGACGTCCTTCTCAAAAGAATCAAGCTCTACAGAAAAAGATTCCTGAAGACTCTCGTAGACGCAGTTGTTCTAACGCGCCGACATTTATCAACCCTGAAGGTTTTGGTCATCAAGAATCAGCGAGGCATAGCTCCTACTTCCCACGACAACCCACCCCCCAAATCCATATCTTAATCAAATCCCGAGTTTATTTTTTCCAGAAGGACGTCTTTGCACCACCTATGCATTGGATCGTTATGCCTGAAATGGGAATTCTAGATGCTTCAAGGTTCAATGTCATACTACATGTTCTCAATATGGCAGGTAATGTGACGTACTTACCATTCAGGACACCACCGCCGTCACCATCCCAACACGTGTCAATTGCAATAGTGCATGTTAATGGTAATCATTACATAAAAGTGATATTAAACGGAGAATACCCAATGCCCACACTCACACCCCATCGGTTACGTTGTCGATTTCAAGTTGCAAGTACATGGATCGACCCATACAGACGTAGATTAAATATGTATACAGAATATATAGAGTGTACTCGTACTCGTGAATATATTGATTTAAATGAGTAATCAAAGTTGGAATTTGTTGGAATAAAAAGTATTTTTTTAACGTATTTTAGTTAATATTGAGGTCATTTCGAAATAATATAATTAAATAAAAAAATAAGAAGGTATCGACGAATAACAATATAAAAAAATAACGTAAACGTATGACGCATAATAATATAATTAAATCAAAAAAATTCAATGTTAGGCTCATTTCGAAGGTATCGACGAGACGAATATAATGGTGTAACTTGTTAAAATTAAAAAGTATTTTTTGAACGTATTTTAGTTGGTATATGATTATATGTGTTAATATAATAAAAATGTAAAATGAAAAATAAAAAACTAAAAGGTATAAAGTAAATTAATTAATTAAGTACATGGGTATAAAATGTAACATTTAAATAAAAAATAAAAAAAAGTGTGTGAGAGAGGGAGTATACAAAATGTGTCAGGAGGTAGGGATAGAATTTCCCTTATAAAATTATTCATCTCCTCTCTATTAAACAAAGTAAAAAGGAAAACAATTAATACAAATTCCTTCCGAAATTTATTTTGGAGATTCCCTTGCATATAAAAAGGTTTACAATAATCAACTAAAATATCCATTTTGTTGATTCCCTTTCACGAAAATACCCATTTTCTTCGTGAAATAGTTCGTGAACATGAACTCATGCATAATGGTTAAGGGTGTTCCGTGAACTAAAGGCATGGTCTGTGAAATGGTTTGAAATATCTTGTGGTTGGTTCGTGAAATGTACATTTATGGAATGTACATTTATTTAAAATACATTTTAAAAGTATTTGAAATTGGCATGGTCCATGAAATGGTCCGTGAAATACCTTAAGGAATATCACAAACAATATCCGTGAAATGGTTTGAAATACCTTAAGGAATATGCTCCAATATGGTCCGTGAAATGGTTTGAAATTGGTCCGTGAAATTGAACAAACCTTACATGACTTGAGTACTTGACCATTATGCATGAGTTCGTGATCACGAATTATTTCACGAAAAAATGGGTATTTTCATGAGAAGAAATCAGCAAAATGGGTATTTTAATTAATTACTCAAAAGTTTATTCTCTTCATCTTTTTTTGGGGAAATTAATTAAAATACTCAAAGTTTGACTTTGACTTACCAAAATACCCATTTTCTAAATCATTTTACCAAAATACCCATTTTTCCGCGATGGGGTTCGCGATCGCGGACTAGGGTCAATTTTGAAAATAATGAGTCCCACGATAGAGGGAGTGTCCCGCGACACATGCAATTTGGTGATATTTTGATTTCATATTTACACTTTCAACCCCTATAATTATTTACTTACGTTACTTTATACCTTTTACTTTACTAATTTTAATTTTACACATTCATCATATTAACACATATAATCGTTTATTAACTAAAATATGCTAAAAATACGTTTTAATTTTAACAAGTTACACCATTGTAATCGTCTCTTCGATACCTTCGAAATGAGCCTAATATTGAATATTTTTTTATTTAATTATTTTATTATATATCATATATATACTACATAAAAATATTTTTAATATTTACAATCCATACCCTTATAGTTAATTATTTAATTTATGGTACATCTCTTATTTTTTCAATTTTGTTTTACACTCTTATCACATTAACATAATAATCTTATATTAACTAAATGAAAAATAAAAAAAAACTAATAGGTATAAAGTAAACTATTTAAATAAGTATAATATAATTAAATCAAAAAATATTCAATATTGGGCTCATTTCGAGGGTATCGACGAGACGATATTAATGGTGTAACTTGTTAAAATTAAAAAGCATTTTTTAACGTATTTTAGTTAATAATTGATTAAATCGTCAAACTATTTGGATTATACGTCTCGCTGCATTGTAGCGGGTAAATAACTAGTATATATATATATCGAACAGGAGTTTAATTCCAGACTTTCGTTTAAACAAACATGGGATTATAACGAAATTCAATTTCAAATCCCACCAATCAAACAAAGCCTAAAGGATCGTTTGGTTTGTAGGAATGAAATGAAATGGATTTCATGTAGAGATTTGGATTAGGGAGGATTTGGAATCCTATCGTGTGTTTGGTTTGTATGATTTGAAATGGATTTTAATTCCATTATTTATGAAGAAACATTAAAAATTATAAAAATAATAATTTTTCCTTTTATTTAACTGATTATTAGAAAACAAAATTTTTAACAAATTTTAAAACATTATTATATACAAATCCTATAAAATCGCTTGAAATCCTAGCCGTCCCCTTGAGATTTCAAAATCTTATGTTTGAGGGATTTTAAAGAAATCGTAGGATTTCAAATCCGGACAATCCTGCAAACCAAACACGAGATTGGAATGAATTTGAAATCCAAATCCCCCAAAATCCATTACATTCCTGCAAACCAAACGGACCCTAATTTGAATCGATCAAAGGATTTTTATTTTGAAGGAATTAAAATTGAATTTGACCATGCATTTTGATTACGTTTGGTTAGATGAAATTGGAACAAAATCTCTAAAAATAATTAGAAGCTCCATCGTTGTTTGGGGTGGTGGCAGGGGCAGAAGGGATCGGGTGTGGCAATGATGGGGATAGGGTGGGCAAGGTGGGACGTGGGTAGGATGGTTAGGCTAGGCAGGGTAGGGTGGACTGTGTGGTCAAGCTGGGAAGGGCAGGGGCACGTTGGGTTGGGGTAGGGTAAGGGTCAGGGTTAGGGGCACGGTTAGGTGGGGGTGGCGGCAAGAGGGGGTTGGCATGTGTGGGCAAGGGTAGTGGGACAGGGTGGGGATGGGGGCAAGGTGGGGGTGAGGATGGAAACGTGACAGTGACAATAGTTGCACGGTCGTGGTAAGGCAATGGTAGTCGGTGTTGGTTAAAATGAATGCAAAAGAATGGAATCCAATTCATTCCATTAAGTCAAATAATGATGAATTCAATGCAAAACGATACTGTATACAACAATTTACCCAGTAAACGTTTACCGAGTAAGAATCGTCATCTCACTTACCAGGTAAAACTTTCCAGTCTTATCTTGCTCTTACCATGGGCGGACCTAGGTTATGGCATACGGTGGCACGTGCCACCGTATTGTTTCTCCGCCCTAAGGTAAAAAAAAACTAGGTTCGTGAAAGGTGCAACCGTATTAATTTGTTTTGTGCCACCATATATATTTTGAAACTGCAGTAAGGACACAAGTTTCCCTTGATAGAGTTGGTTTAGAAGGCTTTTATTATACTTAAAGACCCAGGTTCGAGTCTTGTTAGACCCATTTTTGTAGTTTTTAGCTTTTAATCTCATATTTATTGTTTCTAAAAAAATTACAATACTAGGACTCAAACTTGAGACCTCTAGTTTAATAAGCAAGGGACTAACCACCAAACCAATATTAAATTCATGAAACATATCTCTATATTTGTTTTTTATAGTAAATTGGTGTCACCGTTTGAAAAAATTTCTGGGTCCGCCCCGGCTCTTACCACGTAAGATTTTGACCTTTTTTGGTCAAGTATCTACTCTACCATTGTTCCACAACATGTAGACATTTGAGGTCAAAATGATCAACAATTACGTTGGAAATGCTAACAATTCCTTAACCGTCCAAAAATCTTCAATAACATTTGGTGTCAAATCGTGATTATTACATGCCAATTGTGTAAATAAATCCTCTTAAAATTCTCCAAATTTTATTTCAAGATTCACGTTTCTTTTAGTATATAGCGTAAGGATACATTATACATTTAGAGCATCTCCAACCGCTTCCCCATAATTTCTTTAAAATGGGAAACCAAAAGCCAAAATCCAAAAAAAAAATATACATTCATCTCCAACAGCTTCCCCATTTTGGAGAATCCAACATTAATTAAAATATTCCATTTATCTATTAAAATATTATTTCTCTCTACATATTTATTTTCAATATTTCCTATTGGTCTTTGGATAATCTCCATATTTGGAGAAAATTTTGGGGTAATCTCCATATTTGAAGAAAATTTTGGAGATTCTCCTACTTTCTCCATTTTGGGGATGGGTTTGGGGAAGCTGTTGGAGCATATTTTAGACCCAAAATCCCCATTTTTTCCAAAATGGGGAAGCTGTTGGAGATGCTCTTACACTCACAGACCATACGTAATTGATTTGATTTGGTTTAATTGTATAATCGAGCCATAGAAAATAGCCATAATTATATTTTGATGATCATCACCGTACCATCAAACACAAACATGGGGCCCGGCCTTCATAGGCGGACCCATAAATTTTTTCATACGGTGGCACCTTTGACGAAACTAAAAAATTTTCACATCGTCCGATGTTTTATCTTAATTCCACCGCTTTGAGGGAATTTTTTATGTTTTTTTCTCGATTTCGAGGAATTTTTAAGTTTTTTTTATCGATTTCGAGAGAACTTTTCGGTTTTTTGGTTGATTTCAAGTGTGTTTTTTGGATTTTTGATTGATTTCAAGTGTTTTTTTTGGGTTTTTGGTTAATACAGTTGCACCCTCGAAAACGATACGGTTGCACCCTTCATAGAAGTAAAAAAATTTACCCTTCGCCGGACTATTAATACAATGGCACGTGCCACCGTATTTCCTCACTTGTAATTGTGCATCTGTAACTTGCAAGTTGCAACTATGAGAATTCTACCAATAACAAGAACATTCTTAACAACTAGCAAGAACTTGATTTCAATTTCTTTTGCTTTTTTTAGAAAAAAAAAAGTATATACAGATTTATTTTATACATTTTGTAGAGAACTTTCACACTGATCACATCTAAACAAGCAAACTAGATAGAAAGTTAAGTAAATGAAGTGAACCAAATAGAACCCATTCCCCTTTTACCCAATTTTAGATAAAAATGTCATTTATTCACAAATATACATTAAAGAGACAAGGAGGGAGGTGATCACATACAATGATAAAAGGTTCTGATACGATCGTAGTAGATCGATTGATCGACACCATGCCACGCCACCCCACCGTCAATGATGAATTTGGATCTGGCACCTAATCAGCCTGTTGTATGATGATGTTCAGTTTAAGATACAAAAGGTTTGACTTTTGTAGTCAAATATTGTGTGATGTGTGATGTGTGAAACTTCATCAGATTACTATCCAAAAGAACCGTTTAAGATAATAATGGTTTTGACATATATTGAAAAGAAAGTGGCTACGTTTAGCTTATTCGGGTTACAGTGAGAAGTTGAGGTTAATGTGAGAAGTGGTTATCAACCGTTGGATGCAAAATGGATGCACATTAGGATTAGATGCACCAGATCAGTTCCCTTCTAAAGGGCATGAGATTAAAAGTGATCAACGGTTCAGATCCACTTCTCACACGATCCTTCGCCTTCAAGAGAAAGTGTGCAAGTCTAGCTTATATGGGACTCTAAACACTAATACTGTTAGATCGAATGATAGAACAGGAAATAAGTTTAAACTCCCTCCGTCCCAAGATAAATGTCAACAGTAAAAAAAGACGCGCAGTTTTAGAAATGTGTAAGTGCTAATTATTTATAATTTTCAATCAACTAAATCATTGATTGTTCCCTCGACAATAGAGGGAGTAATGAAAATCTCCATTTCATAAAAGGGTATAACTGGAAAGTAAACACGTAATTTTGAAAGTGAACGCTTATTTTGTGACAAACTAAAACAAAAATGTGGATATTTATTTTGTATCGTTTTTTTAGTTTGGAAAGTAACCGATTCAAACGAAAAATTCAAAATGCATATGTACCTTTTTCAAAAAGATCAAACATCCCACCACGCAGTTCATCGTCCTCCCCATCATTCTCCGAGATTTCCCTCCCATCATGTTCATCGTCATCATGTGCAGCTCCGGTTAGTTTGTTGTGACCATCGGGTCCCGCCACCTTACAATAACCCTCCTGGAAACACCCATCAAAATCTACTGGAGACACACCAGGCAGTTTCTTGATATCAAAATGGTCGGTGGTTAACAATGGGGTGCTCGTTATTCTACTACCATTGTGGCCGCCGTCCATTTGAGAAGTGGCGGTGTTGTAAAGCTCGGAAGAGAAATATGATGTTTCTTTAGGGTTTTGGTTTACCAAGGACGGATTAACGTAGCCTCTCGTTTCGAGATATAGTTGATTCGGAATATGAGTGATGGGTATATTAGACTTTTCGCAATTCACTTGATCAAGATCAAACAAATTCTCAATCCTTCGGGATGATCCTGAAAAAGAAGTTCCAAAAAGAATTAAATTATTAGAGCATCTCCAACAACTATGCTAAAATAGAGATTTTAGAGATTTAGGATATATTTTTGCTCCAACAGCTATGCTATACCATAGGCAAAAAATAGAGAAAAGAAGAGAGAGAGAGAGAGAGAGAGAGAGTGAGTAGAAATCTCCAAATTTGGAGAAATCTCTAAAACTTCGTATGTAAGAGAGAGAAATAGTATTTAATTCTTTCTCACCATAAGAAGACATAAATTAAGTGTTTAGGAGAGAGAAATAATATTTTATTAAATGTATTGAATATTTTAATAATATAGTTAATGATAGAATTGTTTAAATAAAGTAGTTGTTGGAGTTGATGTAATTTTTTTAGAGATTTTAGCTTTTGGTCCTCCATTTTAGAAAAAAAATTATAGCATAGCTGTTGGAGATGCTCTTAGGTGCTCAAGTGAAACAAATGCAGCAAAGCAAGCATGTAAAAGTGCAAAACGCGAACAGAACAATACAAAAACTTGTTGTCTCACGTTTGGTAAGATACTAAACAGGAAAAGAATGGACATTAGTGATATAAAAACGCATTTTCTTCCTGTCCCACTAATTACTAAATAGGTGGAACAAAAACCTCGGAGATGGGACATGATTGGTATATTACTAAACTACCCATGTTAAATTAAAACCCTAAAAAACTTCCACAATTCTTTCAGCCACCTACCTCATTCTCACTCGTCCGGTCGCTAGACAGTGCAAAAACTTGTCCCATGCTTGGCGCAACATTATACTTGGATGGGAGTAGATTGGTAAATTACTAAACTACCCATATCTAATTAAAACCCCATTACTCTTCACGCTTCTTTCATTCGTATACCTCAGTCTCCCCCATCCAGTCCCGTGTGTACCAAACACACCCTAAGGAACCAAGTTGGAAAAAAAAACGTGGGCCTGTCCCTACCGAAAAAATACACAGGTTTGGAGAGATGCAACTTTTATCTTAATAAAAAGAGGGGGGAAAAACTACGTCAAGCACCACTAGATATTTTTACATGCAAATTCGGATTATTTTATGTGAGGGCAAGTTCAAAATGTAAGTCAACAATCATTGATCATGCAACTTATGTCGGTTATACCTCCATCCGAGCTTTCTGTGGAGCTAACCGAAGCTGGCTTTGAAAGACATATGATAGATTCGTCACTGGCCTTCTCTCTACATTGACCAGACTCCGAAGACAATGAACTGGGATTTTTTCTGACTGAATAGGCTCTGCAGAAAAAGAAAAAAAAGCCAAATCAAGAATGAGACCGAGCTTCTGTCTTGCATTGTCCATGCACATGTTTATTGGATTTTAATTAAATCCATGACCTTCGAGCCTACTGAAGTAAAAATGGTTTCATACTCGTCAAAAAGTCATGGATTTAATTAAAATCTCATTTAGGGCATGTTTGTTAGCAGCTTAATGAGTTTAATGGGACTCATAGCTTATTCAATCAGCTATACATGACTGTTTGGTAGTGGCTTAATGATATAGAAAGTGACTTATTTGTTAAGCTTTTAGGAGGGAGCTTTATGCAGAAAGCCAAGTTTTGTCCAAACCAGTCTCTCCTAATTAAAAAACATGGTCCTTCCATCTATGAAAACACCCTCCCAAACAAAAACCTTTCCAATCTATACAGACAGATTAATCCACACAGACAACTTTATTCATACAGGACTTAATGGAAAACCAACCAAACAGCCCCTTAGGGTTATATACCTAGATATATACCAAGTTTTGTCCAGGAGGGAGCTTTATGCAGAAAGCAACCAGTCTCTCCTAATTAAAAAACATGGTCCTTCCATCTATGAAAACACCCTCCCAAACAAAAACCTTTCCAATCTATACAGACAGATTAATCCACACAGACAACTTTATTCATACAGGACTTAATGGAAAACCAACCAAACAGCCCCTTAGGGTTATATACCTAGATATATACCAAGTTTTGTCCAGGAGGGAGCTTTATGCAGAAAGCCAAGTTTTGTCCAAACCAGTCTCTCCTAATTAAAAAACATGGTCCTTCCATCTATGAAAACACCCTCCCAAACAAAAACCTTTCCAATCTATACAGACAGATTAATCCACACAGACAACTTTATTCATACAGGACTTAATGGAAAACCAACCAAACAGCCCCTTAGGGTTATATACCTAGATATATCGTTTAAGAAGCACTTGTCAGAGATCATCTAACTAAATAACCCTACTTTAAGCACCCATGTAAGACACTATTCTTCTATGGTCTCAACAGTCATGAAAAGAAAACCAATTATAGACAGACAACTCAGATAGATTATCAAAAGTAAAAAAACTAAGGCATCACAAATAAAACATATGAAGTTCAAGTACATGGCCATCACCTGTCGTCCCAGCCTGATTTGATGTTATTGAAATGGTCAAAAACAGGCAACAAATCCTTTCTTCTTATTTCAACTTCATGACACAGAATGTTCTCCATCTGAGCCTCTCCACATTCAAATCCTTCCCCACTGACAGATCGCATCACATAAAAATGTACCTGGGGAAATAAAATACGAATCAATACCAAATAGACATGAAACTAAAAGATTATTTTTTCTTTTTGGTAACTGTGGCCTGTGGGTGTCCGGGCCAGCTTGCATGCACCTTAACTAATCCAATGGGGCCCTGAAGATAATAGCAAGGGAAATCCCCAGGGGCTCTAAAAAGATTGAAACTAAGGTGGCTTTTGTTTTTTAAAAGTCTGATTTCACTTCTGATTTTTAAGAGGTGGTGCTGAAGTCTGAAATCTGAATCAATAAGACTGTTTGTTTATGTAAACTGACAAACGTCTGAATATGTATAATTGTCTATTTTATCCCTCAAAAATTCGACTTAAACACGTCAATTGAAGTGAGCATCGATAATCAAAGAACGGAACGAAAAAAAAAATGTTGGCAGATTTGCGAGGCTGTGGAGTTTTACTTGTATCACACACACCGAAGCCCCGATTTAAGCGACTCAAGATGTTCTGGACAACCAACACACGTTTTTGCAAATTCTGGGCACGTTGAAACCGAAAGACTGGTGCTGGACAAAAATAAGCGGTAATTAAGTGGCTAGGTTATCACTTAATTTATCAGAGGACATTAAGGGTTAAGAGGCTCCGAAAAAGAATAAAAAACAAACGGTCTGAATTGTCTTATGTCTGACCGAATCAGAGATAAGTGGCAAATAAGAGCTTTTTTTGAAAAAACAAACACCACCTGAAAGATTTTCAACCTAAGCTAAGATGTATACCTTGGCATTTTGCCATATTGGTAATCTCCCCGAGTTTATTTGGACTTCTGCATTCGACAGAAACCAATGAGCTCTATCATTTCGCTTTACTGAATCACTTTTCACCAGCTTTTGACCTCCCATTCGGATGTTAGCTCGGCAGTTAGAGCTAGTCACTGAAATGCTTTCTTCCCTTTCCGGAGAATCTGATCTTCGGCAAACTTGCCACCATTGACGAGATTCAAATGTCACTCCTAATTCCTCAACTTGGCTTGGTTGATGTGAAACTGACTGAGTTCTTGAACCATGTTGGGTCCCCATTGATGGCATAAGTTCGTATTGAATTACATATCCAGATGGAGTATAAAGCAACAGATATTCCAAAGAATTAACCTTTGTGGAAGCATCCTGATAATGGTAACTCATAGAGTTGTGGAAAACAGAAGCAACCGCACCAGAGGGCAAATGCGTCTTTCCCACTGCAGAAGATGCAGCATTGCTAACTGAGTTAAGAAATCCAGAACTATTGTTTTTTATCCTACCCACTACTGAAAGGGTAAGAGGAGATGGAGGTGGAAAAGGTTGCTCATCTATGACGAATGATGGAGTAGACCACCATGGCAGAGATTGAACTGGATTAATTGTCCGACTCTGGGATCCATGAGTCCGATAGTCAGCTTCACCACCAAAGGGGGATAGAACAAAAACATGACAAGTACGCTTTGATGAAACAATAGAAATCCACCGACAGTTGTGACTAAAGCTTATGTCTTGGATAACCTGTGAAAGAAATAAAGAAAAGGAAGTAGGAAGTTAGAAAATACAAACCAGTGAAAAGTGTTGGCGTTTGGTACGCTGACAGATGGACGGGCAAGAGTCAGGTAGACGGGTGAAATAATTGTGCAAGGTTTTAGGGTTTTAATTTGACATGTGTAGTTTAGTAATTTACCAATCTCGTCCCATCTTCCTAAATTATGGTTCCACCTACTTTGATGGGACAAAAAATACATTTTTGTCCCATTCAGTTAGGGGTGCTCATGGGTTGGGTTGATCGGGTTGAAGGCATTTGAACAACTCAACCCAATGTTTGGCGGTTTGAAAAATCTCAACCCAAACAACAGTGCAACCCAACCCAACCCAACCCAACCCGTACAGGTTGGTCGGGTTGATATTTTGGCACATCAAAAATATTCTCATAACCTTGAATATGTTGTTTTCTCTACTCATAATTCATTTTCACCATCAATCATTTGATACAACTTAGCCATATTTCTTAAATGTTAAACAAATCGCATTCAACTATTTTTCTCAATTTGCATATATATAGAGGGAGGTTCAAGGGAAAACCTCAAAAAAACGGAAAACTGAAGAACACCCTAGGAGCCCTTCATCTGGACGGTATGCACTTGTGCATACAGGTAAATAGTTGACTTTTTGGTTTTATGCACAAGTGCATTATGCATTTGTACATATATGCACAAATGCATGTTACAAATAACCTGTATGCACAAGTGCATACCGCCCAGATGAAGGGCTCCTAGGGTGTTCTTCAGTTTTCCGTTTTTTGAGGTTTTCCCTTGAACCTGACCCTATATATATATATATATATATATATATATATATATATATGTTCGCCTACTGAGCATATATATGGACTATGGAGTTATATAGAGATGGATAAGAGATTGAAAATATATGTATATAAAGAAGGTACGTAATGGTGTAACTGTCTAATGTACATATTAGTAGACACTTAACAATCATATTAAATCCAAGAAATAAAAGCATATCGGGTTCATCGGGTGGAGTTGGGTTCAAATGATCGTAACCCCGATATCAACCCAATACATACGGTTTGAAGATTTTACAACTCGATTGGATATTGGTTGCTTCGGGTTGGGTTCTTTCGTGTTGGGTTGGGTTGATCGGGTTGGTCGGGTTTTTTAGCACCCCTACATGGCTACATTCAGTCCTGTCCTGTCCTAGTCTTAATGTTGCACCACAAGTTTTTTTCTGCTCAGTCCAGTCCCCGGTACCAAACGCATTAAGAAAAATAATAGAGGAATAGATGTATACTAACAGCTGTAGTTATGCCACGGTGCAGCTTGTAAAGAAGCACATGAGAGGAACTCCAGTCATGAATTTGATTGCTAGAACCATTGCGGGTACAAGGCATAATTCGGAAGATATTAACATTATTACCATGTATCGAGGCTGTAACCAGAAGTGTCCCGCTTGGATCAAAACATAATGCACAAAGTGGACTGGAATGAGCTCTAAACTGTGATATAACAGCTTCTGAAACAACATCCTTCACAATGACCTGCACCAACTATAAAGATTAGGAAATCCCATCCTTAAAATTATCCGTCAATGATGAAGTAGATTTGCACAGTAATCTTTTAGGCAGGTAACAACAATCATACCATCCTTGAGCATCTATATAGATTGATTTATATAATCTGGTAGCTCAATCAATATTCATATTGTAACAATTTATTATCCCGCTAGGAAATGACAAAAGGGAAATAGCTAATCCTAATCCTCTACACTGACGAGCAAACAAATAGTCTATGAACTTTAAAAAGTGTGAAAGTAACAAATAGTCCTACGTTTATCACTCTCCAGTACTTATTTTAAAATTTCCCATTCTACCCTTAACGAAGTTAGAAGATCCTTATGTGACTTAAAACAGTCACAAGCTTTTTACTTTTTGAGGTATTCCATGTGGGACCCACCATCTCCACGTCTTTCATCAGATACAACCCTAGAAATGAAATCCATGCTTCCATTTATTGGGAAACCCCAGAAAAAAAATCAAAATCTCCTGAAACCGAAAAATCTTCGACTTAACCAAATTTCCCATGTCCAAAATACATGACTCATTAAGAGCAACACAATCATTTCGCTCTTTTCTAGCTGAAATTTATTTTCAAGATTAAGACCTTAGGCCTAAGTGCAAAAAATACCATTTTGCACTTTTCACATTTCACAGTCCTATTTCTATATTGACTTGAAATTCATAGGCCCAAATAGAGTTATTCCCAACCCACAGAGGTAAAGATGAACTAAATCCATGACTACAGGTCTAGTTTTGCACTTGACTATATTATCTTGTATTTTGTTTTGTTTACTTCTACCTCATGTAGATAAAAACCAACTTGGAAACAGATCACCAGTCTTCATAAATCTAAAGTACATGCCAAAACAAAGCGAGAAGAACTGACCATTCCTGCATTATTTACTTCTGAGGAAGCATTGCTAACTTTCCAGCCTGCATTTGAGGGTGTCGAAGAAATGGCATGGTCTTGAAACATCTCTGGATAATATTTAGAGAAAGTTGTGTACCCCTTGTCACCGAGGGTGATTATTCCAGCAGCCAACTGCTTGCTTGATTCCATTGCATAACGAGCCACCAAAGAACCATTGTTGGGTGAGGCGGATGGGCTAATACCAGGAGTAAGGTTCCTTGGGCTTAAGCGGCCTGAATTTGATACAAGCAGTTTGTTTGAAGCATAAGCTAACCACCTTGGACCCACAGCCAATGGACCATGCCCAAAGTTAACTCCAGTCATTCCTTGTCCTCCAAATCGAGGAACTGGATAGGTGGGAACAATGAATTTATTCTCAAGTGTGACGGCATCTATGCAGTGTATCTATCACAAATCAGCGATATGTAAGTTAGCCATCAACTATCAACTCGCAGAAAAGATCCATAAGAAGATTCTATCGTATTTATATACATATGCAATTACAAATGTGATGTATAATAATACATAAGTGCAATTTGCTCTTTGATATTTGTAAAGACGGTAACATATCACATTATATCATCCTGAAACTTGGTATAAGTGTATAACTGTCAAACGAAAAACTTCCAAATGAGTTGGCATCTTACCTCCTTTTCAAGACCAACAGCTACTATCAGAGGACTACATCTGACCATGAAAACAGTTGACCTGAACCTAAGAACCTTCACGTAACAGTTTGACTGAAAGGAATAAAACCGCACAGCAGTAGGAGAATCGACAGAAGTTCGTGACTGGGCCACATTTGAACCATCCCTGCCAGGTGCACTCAAATAGCTTCGATTTTGACCAAGGGCGGACATGGTGGAATCATCACCTGCAACGACCACTAGTAATGGATGTAATGATAGGAACTTTTCATTGCCATCAGACTTTGCAGGAATATGCAGCAACTGTAAGAAGGTGACAGGGCCATCACGCTTAGAAACAAGCTCGGTAAAATCAGACGCGTCCTCGACATCAATCACTTGAAAACCAGTCTGATAACCAAGCAATAGGACACGTCTGAAGGAAGAAGGACCAATTTCTAATCTGTCGAAGCCGGCCCATAATACCTGGTTACCAATAAAATCTAAGATAGGGGTCTTTCATCCATGTAAAAGTACAAACATAGAGAACAGTGTCATGTTACTCACGAAGGAGTAAGCCCTACAAAGAACATGAAATCAAGGCATTGCAATTATTTCATATTTGTACTCAAAAAGTTCGGTCATGAAATTATCTAAAGGTCTTTGGCTGACTCCCAAGATCGTAGGACAACATGGAAGACGTAGCTCTTTTCTAGTACAGGGGAGCACTCTTCAAGTGTCCAGATATTATGGTGGAACTGGCATCCATTAACACTGCTTTTAGAATCCATGAAGAATTATTTTGCATGCTTAGAACTTGCAAAAATGTTACAGTATGAGGTGCACTGAGCTTTTGGTCATATGCATAGCACTGTTGACTTTCGTGAACCAGTATAGAAACTCTGTGATTACCTCTAACTAGTATATACACAAATAAACTAAGATTACACGGGAGCTTTTTATCATCTTATATCATGGAATTGTTGTAAACAACGCCTTTTCTGCAAGTAATCAGTAGTTTTTAACACAGCAACTTAATTTCGTTTTCTACAAGGTATTTCTCAAGGGGTGAGAGCTGGTCTCTCACAACTTACTCTCTATAGATTATTATGGCTTATTGTGACCATGATGCCTTCTTTAACAATGTTCAAGTTGCATTGTTTTCTCTCTAACACAACTTACAACAGAAGGCCAAAGCAAGCCAAAAAAAAAATCCTAAATCAGCATCCATGGTAGAAGTCCATTTATCTTTGTATTATACATTTATGGATTATATTACTTTTAGGCCTATCTTAACCGGGCTCCATAGACCATGAGATACTAGAGCGTCCGTTCAGCTAGTATGCACAACCAACATCATATGAACTCAATAAGCTCGTGACTGGCCGACTGCACGTAGTTAACAAACATAACGACGCTAAGGGCATCTCCAATGTAATTCTCTATTTTACTCTCTATTATGGAGTCTAATTAAAATAAATGATGTGTTATTACTCTATTTTCTACTCTAACAGAGAATATTCCAAGTATATTATGTTTTCTACAGTAGAAAAAAAAATAGAGATTATGAATATTGTTTCTCTATAGAGTTCATTGGAGATGTTTTAGAGAGTAAAATAGAGTTGTTTCGTTTAATCGTATCCACCATACTATATTCAATCACAGTATCACACAACCAAAAAAATACTCAGCATACAGTTAATTAACGTATAAAAAAAGTAGTATAAAACTATAAACTGATCAAAAAACAAACAAGTTGAACTAAAACAAATAAAAACCTGATCTCTCTGATCATCTCCAGATGCAGCAATCGAAGCTGCGACGGTCGCACCGGCGGAACGGACGACGGTGCTAGCATTAGTAGATACAGTTTTAATACAAGAAGAAATAATCTTCAAAGAATTAGGCAACAAACCGGCGTTTTTTCCCTTCGATTTCTTCATCCTTCACCTCCGACCACCACCGGCGACGACTCAGCAGTGAAAAATAGAAAACGTCCGTCACCGTCCTCCACCTCCACCGCCGACTCTTCCGTATCACCTATGATCATCCGAGAACGTAATCAAAATCAAAATGATTTTTGAAGCGTAGAAGTAATCGTAAGTGTGTTCTTGGTTTAGGTTTGACTTGAAGATTTGATTGAAAATTATGTGTGTGTGTTTTCCCAAATTTTCTGCTCCTCAAAAGCCTCCGACTGTTGAATTGATTTCTCCTAAAGTAAGATTACTTTCAATTTTAAATGAGGTGAATTGGTTAAAATTTTGAGTAAATTGCAAAATTGGTTCCTATCGTTTGTTGTTTTTCTTGATTTAGATCTTTATAAAAAAAATATTGCAAAAAAACCTTTAGGATGCGATTGGTACACAGATAAGATAGAACTAGACAGGATGGAACAGAACAGCTATTCAGCGTTTGGTAGACAGAATTGGACAGAACAGAACAGATAACATTAGATAAAATACAATAAATAAAAATGAATAAAATATAAAATAGAACGTGTATTTGATGTTTTAAAAGAGTATTATAATTTCTTTTGAGGTTATTTTGGTAAAACATAAGCATGTTCCAGCTTGTTCCATGGGGTGGGGGTGGAACAGGCCTGTTCCAGCTTGTTCCACTATGTTCCTGTCTGTTCCACATAAAAGTCCTGCCAAACATGGGACAATGATCTTTGTTTTGTTCTGTTATGTCCTGTCCAGTATACCAAACGCACCCTTATTGTATACACTTTTGTTTTGTTTGGTCCCTTCCACTAACTGAAGTTAAATTATATTCGTTAAGAAAGGGCACTTTGGTCTTTTTTATTTTTCATTCTCTTTTTTAAAATAAATTAAAAGTCAAATGGACCCATCTCATATGTTTCCCCCCTTTATTCTTCCCAAAACACACTTCCCTTTTCTTCTTGCATCTTATTGGCGACCTCTATTATCAATGAACTCCCTCCCCCGGTGAAAAATATAGACCAAACACCATGGTTGGTCAAAAAAAACTCCATTGTAAATGGATACCATTATCTGTGTGCTTTATTTGTTGTATGAGGGGGTGTTTCGAGGTCGGGCATGTGATGGTGCAATAGCAAAGAGGGTTCATTGTTGGGGGATGCTTGAAATAGGATAAGGGATACGATGAGGAAGAAGATGAGATTTTGTAACACCCCGAATTCCATGATATTTTTATTAAAATAAATGGGGTTGAATTGCAATTTAGTCTGAGTTGTGGACTAAATTGTAATTATAAACTCTATGGTTGAAATTATATTTTGACCAAAGTTGGTAGTTAATATTGAAAATTAACTTGAGGGGCTGTTTAGTCATTATTTGATAGTTGAGGTTACCTTAAGAATAGGTAAACATCATCATCTGAGATAATATCTCAAATGTGTTTTGTTGAGTTGGTCCAGAAGAATAACTCAGAGAGAAGGAAGAAAAGAGAAAGAGAAGAGAAATTGAAAGAGTGATCGTTTTGTGGTAAGAGTTTAAATCATCTTTGGTTTTTTGAATCAGATAGTAATTACCTAGTTGTAATCATCTGTCCAGTAGGTTGTGAAGCAGAGAAGAAGAGATCGGAATTGAACTGGGTCAAGAACTTCAATCAGGTGAGTTCATCCTTCTCACTTTAATAATTTAACAGTTGCAAATTGAATCATATATTGTGTTAAGACGTCTGATATATTGGTATATTGATACTGAGATAGAGTCGATTAATAGACTGGATTTTGGATGAGTTTTTGGAATTAATTTGACGTGAAACGAATGGTTAAAATCGGAGTCCCGGTATTTTAGAAATTCCGGAACTGGTGGGTTCCGGAATTGATTTTGAATCCGGAAGTAGCAACTCCCGGAATTTGGGTTTGCATTGGGTTGGATCAGGAATAGTTAAACTACCGGAATTGGGCTCACTTTGGAGTCCCGGAAGTGGGTTTCGAAAATGCCTTTAATACCGGAACATGGGTAATAGGTTAATTTTTGAATTCCGGAACTTGGGTCTCGTTATGGGATCCGGAATCCATTCCGGAAGATGGACCCGGTATCCATTCCGGAAGGTGTGATCCGGTACCCGTTCTGGAAGTTGGGTCTTGAAGGTAGATCCGGAAGTAATACCGGAAGTGGGCTGAGGGATTTGGGCCTTGTTACTTGATACCGGAATTCAATAATAAGACTCGGAATGGGCCTTTAATTATTTTGGAGAATGGGCTTTATGTTTTTAGGATCCGGTATAGAAATCAATTAACTCCGAAATTGCATTGATGTTGGACCCGACTTTAATTAATTTGGGAATGGGCTTAAGATCCAAATTGTTTGTTCTATTTTAGGATACGATCCAATTGAGTTATTGTCTCCTTTCGAATCAAGATTTTGGAATATTTTCTAAATGTAATTTTTAGAATAAGAGCAATTGAGGTACAATAAGTTATCCAGTGCTTCTAGTATTGAAAGTGTTATGGAATACGATATGATATGTGTTGATACATATACATTAATAAGTGTAATGGATCCATAGACACTAGTAGTATGTAATCATGTGGAATAGACCAGGCTCTTAATGGTAATTCCTGTTGATGCGATAAATGTGGAATAGACCGGGTTCTGAATGGTAATTCCCATTTTTTTATAAACATGAATAGGCGGGGCACTAACCGTTATTCCGTTCGCCTATAATGTGGATTGTAATCCCATTTCGGGAGGCGATAGCCTATAATGTGGATTGTAATCCCATTTTGGGAGGCGATAACCTATAATGTGGAATAGGCATAAAGTAAATTGTAATTCCCATTTCGAGAGGTGATTATTAACGTGGATTATTCCCATTGGCCTATAATGTGGATTGTTAATCCCATTCGGGAGGCGATAGCCTATAATGTGGATTGTTGATCCCATTTCGGGAGGCGATAAGAAATGATTGAATAGGCAAAGTAGAAATGTTATCCAAGTTGTAATGATTGAATAGGCAAAGTAGAATTGCTATTCATATTGGAAAGATTGAATAGGCAAGGTAAAACTGCTATTCATATTGAAATAGTGGAATAGGCAAAATATAGTTGCTATTCGTATTGACTGTAGTGAATAGGCAAAGTATAGTTGTTATTCGTAATTGAGATGTGGAAACGTGAATTAGATAAAGTGTAAGTGTTGTTTTCACTTGCTTTCGGTGGATTAGAAATAGGCAATATATAAGTGTTATTTATGTTTCCATTCCAAGAAAAAGGTATGGCGATTGATTGTAAGTCTCTAGGCTTGATCGATAAACTAGAATACGTGATGATTTATAGTAGACTCATGAATATGATGTTATGACTTCCTGGATGTTAGTCATACTTATGGGATCGGGTATGTTCCCATTATTATGAGACGAGCACGGGTACGGTAAGATTGGTGACGAACCAGGTTTGTTTATATGCTTTGAATATCTGAGTTTTCAAGTTGTTAATGTTTTAATTTGAATTTGGATGTTCTCACTAGGCTTAAGCCTTATTGTTTAAATTCAATGTTCTTACCAGGTACGAGTTCAGAGAAGTAATGGGATGTGGGACGAGTGCTTTTGGTATTCAACTTAGACGATGTGAGGAGGCTTTTGATGAATTGCTTAGATGACCAAGTTAATCTGTTTATAGTCGATATGACTAGATTAATAGTTATTTGGAGAATTTAATTTGTGTTTAAAGGAACCCTCACAGTTGACTCTCTGCTTATTTGTATAAAAGTTTGGAAGTTTTTCTGGTTTACCTTGTGAAAATTTAAGGTTCAAATTGGCCCTGTTTTTAGGGTGTTACAATATTGGCAGTGACGAGAAGGGGATGGTCATAGAAGAATGGAAAATGAGGCTTATCGGTGAAAAAAATCACCCAATCCTCTATTCCCGATCTGCTTCCGATGATACTAGAACGAGAGGTGGAACCACGGTAAGGTTTGTGATGAGGGAAAAGACACGTCGCCGGAAACTGAAAAAATAAACATAAAGTGTGGTGGGTAGATGGTATATAAGACCGAAATAGGGGTAAAAAGTGTTGTTTGATGGAAGACCACTACAGTGGTGACATCTACAGGTAGTTATAGGAATTATGGTGATGGTTCAAGAATGGCGATGATAACGGGGGGGATAGAAGAGTGAAGGAGATGAAGTCAATGATCGACGTCAATGAAGGACTAATGTGATGAAATGGTGGTCAACGATTACAGGTTACGGTGGACACTAGCGAAGGAGGAGATTCAAGAAAAGGATGCATGATGTGAGGGAGACAGAAGCTCAAAGTGTGTCTATTGCATTTTTGGTCCCTATGATTTGTTAATTTTTTGAGTTAAAAAAGTAAATTAAAATTAAAATGACCACACTACTTTTGATTTAACGGATTCTTTTAACGGTGCATCTGACCTAGTTGAAGAAATAGTAGTAGAGGTATCACTTGAAGATAAAGAAAACCCATCATCTACCACAAATTATAGGTCACTTGGTGTAGGACTACCACGCTACTTGTGAACATCTCTAATCAGCTGAAGACGCACCTACTGTTACTAGAGGTCTAGTCTCCGTCAGGTCCAGTTTCAATCTCGAATTAAGTATGCCTGGTAACAACTCCTACAAAAGTCCAGGAAAAAATGTTGGAACCTCGTGACTAAGGATAAGGTAATGGCCTATCGAGGAACAATAAAGTTCCACTCCCACTAACGGGTGTGGATCTAAACCAAACACTTTTACATACCTCAAGGGTTTTCTTGCAATGGAAATATAACATGGACCAAAACCAAAAAACAACAAACTATAGGAATCAAAATTGCTATCGACTCTAAAACTTAAATTAAATTAAAATTAATAAACAAGCTTATTTCCCAAACCATCTAAATGAAAATATATATATATATATATATATATATTACTATTAAGAGCATCTCCAACATATTCTCTATAATGGAGAAGTGAAAAGTTAAAAAAAATCAACTTCATCTCCAATAGATTATCTATTTTGGAGATTACACAACTAATTAAATTATTAAAATATTCAATACAACTCATAAAATATCATTTATCTCTCATAAATATTTAATTTAAAGCAATTTCATTTGTAGAATGAATAAAACATAATTTATCTTTTTTAAGCAATCATTTCTTGAGATGTCTCCAAATTTAGGGGGTTTCATCATCTTCCTCGTATTTTTTCATTTTGGAGAACGTTTTGGAAACCTGTTTGAACAAAAAATCCATAAAATCTTCGTTTTGGAAAAGCTGTTGAAAATGCTCTAAGAACATGTCTAACGGATTATTCAAAATACAGAATCTAAAATCAAAATATTTAAAGAAAACTTACATTTATTTTCAACAGTTTATTCATTTTAAAGGTTATAATATTAATTATATTATTATAATATTTAATATTAGTTGTTACTCTTAAACATTTAACTTTAAGAGTAAACTACACTTTTGGTCCTTATGGTTTAGTGATTATAACACATTTGGTCCCTACAGTTTAAAAAGTACACTTTAGCCACTACACTATGCATTTTGGTCCGGATTTGGTCCCTCATCGTTAAGTCCGTTAAAAATCTCGTTAGATGAGGGGTATTTTCGTCTTTTTCACATTTACTTTATTTTTCTTCAATAAATAAATTGTAGGGACTAAATGTGTTATACCATAATTCTTTATTTTATCATTTTTTTAATTAACTATAATTCTTTTTCTTGAATATTCATCTTCAACAATAACAGCATGATGAACATCAAGAACATGAAAGCCAAAAATAATAACCCAGATTTAAAAACTTAAATCAAATCTATATTTAAAAACCAAAACCATATCCAATAACCAAAATCAAACCCACTTAAAAAAAACTAAATCAAATAAAGATTTGAGATAAGAGGTCTGAGAGAGAGATCGAGATAAGAGATATAAGAGATCTGTTCCATATCTGAGAGAAGAGATACAGATCGAGATCTGAGCTAAGAGAAAGGATAGAGAGAGAGAGAGAGAAGGGGTCTGAGAGAAGAGATAGAGATCGAGAGAAGAGAAAGAGAGAGATTCAGATTGAGAGAAGGCGGTGGATTGTCAACGGATTATACTTTGGGTCGTGGTTGGTTGATCTGAGCTCCGATCTGTCGTTGCTCCTTATCAGAGGTCTTCATCGCCGCCGATGAGATGTGTAACACCCTCAAATTTGGAACGAGCAACTAACTTTAAAATTCGATAAAATAACCAAAATAGATAAATCTTTTCTACAATTCCTTCATCAAAATACCTCGGAATTAAAACATCATAATTTCTACAGTTAATAACTTAAAACGGGTGTCACTTAACACAACACAAGTTGCTAGTCCAAACAAATGCGGAATACTTCACTAATCAAGTCACCTCTCGTGCACTCTACTAGCACTCGCCACTTCACAATGTAGCTAGAGCTACCCCAACCCGAGCCTGTTGCACATGCCGACAAATAAAAAGGGTTAGGCTTACGCAAAGTGAGTTCAAGCATTTTATCATGACTATATAAAATCATAAATCGGAAATTAGTAGCTTTAGTCATGATTCAATAAATCTTTAATGAAAGTTTGCGACAAAGGTTATCATTTCCAAAGAGTTCCCAAATATGACATAAATGACTCATTTTCCAACGCACCCAAAATCCATGGGAATCCTCCCCAAAAGTGTAAAGCGTTTTCCAAAAATGAGTTACGAATCCCAACCCACTCAAATACGTTCGTAAATCTAGGTTTAGGCAAAACCTTCAAATACGATTGACAATACATACTCAACCCGTGAGACATGGAAACCATCCATTTACATATAATCTTTCATTGGAAACATAATACGAAGCAAAACTTACGCAAACGTAAAATGTATTAAAATCCAAATACCATAAAATAAAACTCCAGCAGTTAAAACATCCAATAAGAATGTAACATAAATCCGCCCATCAGTCATGGAAAACAATCCATATGCATGTAATATAACCTCAACACTGTGAATAGATAAAATACCCGAAATCAACACCCTTCGGTGACGGGGGAGACCCGATCTCATCGAGTGTGACAAACACATAAATTAAACCACGATTAAATAAATGTAGGTAAGCTTCTTGGATGTGGAAAATGGATGACATCAACCATACTAGGTCTTTAGTCAATCCTTGGCATCAATCATACTAGATCTTTAGCCCATCTTAGACATCAACCATACTAGGTCTTTAGTCCATCTCAGACATCAACCATACTAGGTCTTTAGTCCGTCTTTGGCATCAACCATACTAGGTCTTTAGCCCCTCTTAGACATCAACCATACTAGGTCTTTAGTCCAAGCCCTCAAGTTCAACCATACTAGGTCTTTACCTTGGAAAACCCACCATCCAAAACAAGCTTACTTAACTTAAAAATTCATACATGACCTCAAAAGAATAACTAATGCATTCAAATCATGTAAACTCCAAATATGATGCAATTCATGCAACTCAAACCCCAAGCCCACGTCGAGCTTATAAAAAATCGGGCGAATGCCCTCGAGACTCAACCGAGTCCAAAACCGAGCCCTCTGCTCAAAAGATCTAATGATCATTTATCAATATCAATTCATGCAAATGAAATGCATCTAACTCACATCATGCAACACACGCTCCGAGGCATAATAATCTCACAACCCCTTCATTGCCACCTTCCCAATGAAGTCAACTCATATATGCATCTATATGTACACGTATATGCAACTCTTTTATTACTTGACAATGCATATAACTCACTAAGGTTCATTAGTCCCAAATGTACTAAGAATAAATCATCAAACGGCCTTCACACATAAGACCAACACTTAAACCGGCACGTATTCGAATAAAATGCAATTAAGCATATAACACATCCAAGACTCCATCTCGAGTCACTAAAACCGACAAACACTCAAAAGACTCATTTGAGTATAAATCAAGCCTTTAAGGCCAAAATAAATGTTTGGTTAAATACATGTCACTCACACGGTTATGTAAACCCAAATGCATCGTTATCCAAAATCTTTATCTTTTAATTCCTCAATAGGTCATCGGCCCCAAAATAAAGGTTTACAACTCTTAAAACATTCACATGGTCGGATTGACCAAAATCCCCAACTCACACGTTCACACTTTAAAATGTGCCACATCATAGTTATCACATAATCACAAAAACTAAAAGTGTATTTTGACCAAATAACCTTCACTTATGCAATAAATTAACAAAACCTCTTTCACTCGTGATTTATTTATCAATCACTCAAAATCCCCAAATGTGGGTGTTTTTACAAGATTTGTAAAGTTCAACACTTTGATTAAATCAAAACCCACTAATTAACTCAACAAGTGATAATTTCATATAAAGCACACAAATACTTTAAAAGAAACATTTTGGCATGTACAAAGTTTTCACAAAGCAACTTGAACTCACATTGCTAGATTTAGGCTAAATCTAGATTTTTTCCCAAACGTAAGCTCCCTTGAAGAACTTGAATCCTCAAGCCCAAAACTTCCAAAAACCTAGATCCACAAGTTTCCAACCATAAATAATCATCCCCAAACACTTATATATGTTTCCCCTAACATAAAACATCCAAAAATCACCAAAACACCAAAACCCTAACTTCTTAGATGAAGAAAAGTGAGAAGTTTACCTCAACCACCACCAAATACTCTTGGATCATTCATCATACTTCAAAACTCTTTCTAGATCCTTGAAGATCTCTCAAAAACGAAACCGTAGCAACTTGAATCATCAAAATCGGAGTTGGGATGCAAAGGTTATGAAGGTTTGAAGTATGAGGCTGAAATTCGCGTCTTAATACACCAGACCATTCCCGCGGTTTGTCTCGCGACTTTTAAGTCGCGTGGAAAACCGCGCGGCTCCCTGTTGGGTCGGTCGGTCGGATACTGTTTCGTCCGTAACTTCTTCGTTATAGCTCCGTTTTCGCTCCGGAAAGAACCGTTGGACTCGTATTCGAATTCCCCATCCAACAAGACCATAAAATCTAGGATTTAACCCCAAAACTTATTTTTCATATTTTTCTTAAAGATCGGTTCCACACTGATTCGACATTGGACCTATCTGGAAATTACGGGTGTTACAAGATGGATGGAGGTGGTTGGCCGGAATTCATTTTGCAGATGGGTACTGGTTGAGTTTTGAATGCAGAACTCAATCTCTCTCTCTCTCTCTCTCTCTCTTCTCTCTCTCTCTCTCTCTCTTATCTCGATCTCTCTCTCTCTCTCTCTTCTCTCGATCTCTCTCTCTCTTCTCTCATACCTCTTCTCTCTCTCTCTATCCCTTCTCTTCTCTCAGATCTCGATCTGTATCTCTTCTCTCAGATATGGAACAGATCTCTTTTCTCTCTCTCTCTCCCTCTCTCTCTCTTCTCTCGATCTCCCTCTTAGATCTCTTCTCTCAAATCTTTATTTGATTTAGTTTTTTTAAGTGGGTTTGATTTTGGTTATTGGATATGGTTTTGGTTTTTAAATATAGATTTGATTTAAGTTTTTAGGGTTATTATTCTTGGTTTTCATGTTCTTGATGTTCATCATGCTATTATCAGTGAGGATTTTGAAATTCTAGTTACAATAAAAAAATTCCAAAAATTCCATTTTGGGTGATCTATTAGAAATGCAGAATGCTGATAGACCATCGTTAGAGCATCTCTAACAGCTTCCTAATTTTGGAGAAAACGAAGAATGTGAGAATTTTGGGTTGTTTTTTTGTTCTAACAACTTCTCCAAAACTATCCAAAAAATGGAGAAAGTGTGAGAGAGAATGAGTTTTTCTCTAAATAAGGATATAACCCAAAAAATGATTACTAAGTGAGAGCACCAATAAAGATATTTGAAAAATAATATTTGGAGAGAGAAATAATATTTTAATAGATAAATGAAATATTTTAATATTATAGTCAATGTTTTATTCTCTAAAGAGGGAAATCAGTTGAAGATGGATATAATTTTTTTTGGAGATTTTAACTTTTGGTTCTATATTTTGAAGAATTTTTGAGGAATCTGTTGGAGATTCTCTTAAGGAGATCTCTAAATTTTATCCAATATAGAAAATAACATTTATAACCTCTTAAAAATTACAGATTTTTATTTTACATATTATAGTATTAGTTACATTATTAAAAAACCTTAAAATATTTAATAAAATTGACCTAAATATCTATTTTAGACATGCAATTTGGTTTCATTGTCACTTCTCTTCCGAATTTACCAAATGTCACTAGATCCGAAATTGCAGACCTAATTAAAAGAAAAAACGAACCTGGTCCATTTCCCTTTTATTTATTTTTCCATACCTAGGCATAAATTGCGGATTTGGGTATAAAAGTTGCGAAAGTAGTGACATTTTTGTAAAAAAATGTGAGAGAATTTGCTAGAAGATCAAATTGAGGGTGTGAAATAGCTATTTGAATCGATTTTCTTTTGAGCTTCTACTTGTTTCGTTAGAGCATCTCCAACAACTTCCCCATTTTGGAGAAAATGGAGAATATGGGGATTTTGGGTTGTTTTTTTCTCCAACAACTTCCCCAAGACTATCTCCAAAATAGAGAAAGTATGAGAGAGAATGAGTTTTTCTTTAAATATGGAGTTAACCCCAAAAATGATTAATTAGTGAGAGCACCAATAAAAATCTTTGAAAAATAATATTTAGAGAGATAAATAATATTTTAATAGATAAATACAATATTTTAATATTATAATCATTGTTTTTTTCTTCAAAATGGGGAATCTGTTGGAGATGAATGTAATTTTTTAGGAAATTTGACTTTTGGTTCTCTATTTTGGAAAAATTATGAAGAAGTTGCTGGATATGCTCTAAGTTTATTTTAAAGGCCAAATTGCGTTAAAAACCAACGTACTTTCATTAGATTCCTATTTTGGGTAACGTATTTTTAAAACCTTCATTTTGGTACTTCAATGATAAAATATCAAACTTTTAAGTACCTGGGTTACCTAATAACTTACAAATGATGACTAGGATCAGGTTTTAATGATGTGACATTATTTATTTATTTTATAAATGCCAACTAAGAAAAAAAATCCACATCATATTTCTATTTTTTAATTTTTTTCCAGCTATTAAACATTCATACCAATTTTTTTATTTCTTTTAAATCTTTATTCTTTTTTTTATAAATTCTATGTTTTTCATTTATTAAATTTACGCCAATTTTTTTTTTCTCTTTTGTAAATTTTATGTTTTTCAATTATTAAAATTCAAGCCATTTTTTTAAGAAATATGTATTTTCAATTTATAAAACTTGTAATTTAGGCCTATTGTATGTTGAAATTTTCATAAACTAAACAATACCAAAATAATAATAAAAAAACCTTTGACAAGTTAATAAACAAAATATTGCGAATGGTTAAATATTTTTACAAAAATGTCATAAGACCAATTATAAACCAAAATAGCATAACATCACAATTAATTATAAATCAAAAATGTTCGAATACATCGTTAATGCTCAATCGATGTTATGTCCGTCTTCACTTCGTCCTTTTAGATGGTTTCTCCCCTTTCTCTTGCTTCAACTTCAAATAAGAAAAAATCACGTTAATTACCTAATGAATAACAAATTCGGCAAATTTAAATAAAAATATATAGAATCACAAGGTTACTTACCCCTACTTGAACTACCGCCTCTTGAACCCCTACTTGAACCACCGCCTTTAGGCCTACCAACTGGATTTTTTTGCTTAGATGGTGCATCCTTTTTTGGGTTTTTACAACCTCTAGAATTATGTCCAACCTCCCAACAATTTTTGCAAGTCATTTGCCTCCAAGGAACATTGGGATCATGTATAGGAAATTCATTTGATTTTGTCCGGAGAACTTCATTTTCCGAATCAACTTCTTCTTCCATGAATGCATCTCTATCATAGCCCTCACACGTCTCGGTCAAAAAATCGTCATGTTGATAAGCTTGTGTATGTACATCTTCCATTACTTCCACACTATCATCAACACCCATCATTGGAACATCTTCGTCACCATCTTCAAAATCTTCCACGTTGTTGTTCTTTTTACTATGAAGGTTCATCATCTTCAATCGGGCATCCCTAATTTCATCATCTCCATCCGATAGATGATCTAAACTAGCAACATCATCTTGATCGACATCGGAAAACCCATCATTTAACCAATCTTCATTCAAGTCTATTGCACCTCCAAGGTTATCGTCACTACTAAAAAGTAATTAAACCACAATAATAATAAAATCAACACTAATAAAAAATTCAGGATGTATTACAAATGGTAAAATCAATTGCATTACATAGCTAACAACCCTACTAACTATTTGACATAGTAATAGTTTAAAATCAATTGCTACAATTCCACATAATAATAGTTTATAAATGCTTTTTATATGTGTGTTTTACTACAGGCCCTACACGTGTTTTCATCATATGATATTATGATGTGGCTTGGATTTTCCAAATCCAATGTATGGACTTTTACAAACAGGTTCGTGGCTTAGATTTTCAAAAATCTAATGTGTTTGTTCCTCTGGTCAAAGAGTATTATCGATATCCTCTAGTCACAGGTAAGAGATGTAAGAGATTCTGAGTTTGTAAGAGATGTAAACACATAGAAGAGTTCTCAAAATCGCAACACTAACCTTATAGTCATCTGAAAATCAAAGGGCGACGATAGCAGGGTTCTCGAATCGATGGCGAAGAGGAGAAGACGACGACGGGAACAGGGTTCACGGTCGAGGGCGACCAGAACCCTCACGACGACGGAAACAGATCCACAATCGACCGGCAATCAGAAGCACGATTGATGGCGATGAGGGACGATGAAGGCAACGACGTTTCAACTGGGTATGAGTTTGAACGATTTGATTTTTGAGCCCTATTGTTTTTAATTTTTTTTTGAGTTTTATTAGTATCTAGTCACTAATTCCATGCCATTTTTTATTTCCATGTCATCAGTAAAAAAATTACATTTTATTTATGTTGACCAGTTACCTGCTATGTAGGTAACCCATGTACTTAAAAGTTTGATATTTTTTAGTATCAAGTCACTAATTCCATGTCATTTTTTATTTCCATGTCATCAGTAAAAAAATTACATTTTATTTATGTTGACCGGTTACCTGCTATGTAGGTAACCCATGTACTTAAAAGTTTGATATTTTATCATTGAAGTACCAAAATAAGGTTTTAAAAGTACGTTACCCAAAATAGGAATCTGATTAAAGTACGTTGGTTTTTAACGCAATTTGGCCTATTTTAAAGAGTAAATTACACTTTTGGTTCTTATGATTGCCCTTCACCATCAATTGTCGTTCATATTTTAAAATGACTACAATTTTTATCATTATGATTGTCGTTTTCTATTTTTTGGTTATTATGGTTCCCTATATTTCAATGAACCTTAGGTATTGCAAACTAGTTGTCAACATCAAGTGACCAATTTAATAGAATCAAACGTATTTATTTTATTATCTTTCATATTTTAGATTCTAAAGGTAATTAAACCTGACATCTATCTGATTTATCAATTAGACTTGAGATCAGTGAGACCAAACTTTTTTCATGAGACCTGCGAGTCCACAAAAATAACACTAGACATTTTTTTTTGGAAAGGGTATCCCAGGCACAGCCCGGACCAATCCCTGACAATTTTGAAACAAGATGTCTTATCAATGTTGAGAATGCCTGGGATCGAACCCTGGGTAGATGGGATATTCCACCACATCACCCAGGGCGATCAACCACTGATTGACATAACACTAGACATTCACAGCAAAAGACTGTGAAAGTAAACCTTCACAGTGTTTTTGTTGTGAATGTTAGCTGTTTTTCATACCTTCAAGATGAATCGCTGTGAAGTTTTAGTGTTATTTTATGGTTTCACAAAAACATGTTGGTCTTACGTGAACTCAACTCTTGTCAATTAAAACAAATATAAAACAAAAAATTAAAAATAAAACATATATAAAATACGAAAAAATAGAGAAAATCACATATGTACCCATGAGCATCCATGCCTAATATACAAGTCGTAATCAAATATGACATTAGATGGCATACTTTAATCATGGATAATATCAAAATACACATTGATTCTTTAAAAAAGTAGGTGGACATTACGTATTACCGACGGCAAAGTTTTTCATCGCTAAAACCCAGAATCCGTCGGTAATTACCGACGGCTGGTTTCCGTCGAAAATTTGAGTTTTTCTAGTAATGACATGTCACTTTAACCTAAAAATAACCTTCATAATGAGATAGCAAACATACAAATTTAAATTCCCATCGAATAAATAAAATGAAATCGACCTTAAATATTGGAATATGTATAAATATAATAAAAGGTGATTGTTACATGCATCTCAGTAATATTAAAGTCGGGTTTAGTCATACATTTATAATGTAAAAACTAGATGTTGATGTTTATGAAAAGGAAATCAGTAGGTAGAGATGATTTAACAAAATATGATGAAACATTATTGGTCGTTTACGAAACGCTTACTGACAAGAGTTACCACGGAGAAAACCACAAGGGTTGTGGCGTACTGGTTAAGTCATTGGGGGATGTGGTGGAATATCCCATCTGCTCAGGGTTCTAATCCATGCGTACACAACAATTGTGGCCACTGAGGTTTAATCAGGGCTGATGTCTTACAGTCATAATTTGCCAAGGGATTAGTTTAGCATAGCCTATGACACTATTCCCAAAAAAAAGAGTTACCACAGAGAAACATTCCCGACAATCAAACTGGATGGATGGTAAACATTTATAACCCGATAAACGCTTATCGGGTAAGAGTCATCACCCTCGCTTACCAGGTAAGACTCTCGATCATTGTCTTTCCTCTCACCTGGTAAGATTCTCGATTATTGTTATGTTCTCCCAGTGAGATAATTGTACCCGTAAATTCCTACCAATGTAAGTATTTAGTGAACGACCTCTAAGTGATTCTAATCCACATTATTTGCATATTCATTATCGGCAAAATGATATGATATTACTCGCTAACCGCAACATAATAGTACTTGTAAATGACAAATATACATAACCGAACAAGTTTGACGATTTGCATGTATTTTTTTCGAGTACTTTTGTAAGAAAGTTCTTCCCACCTCTAACATTAATAGGAAATGCATCTACCCGGGTTTGAATCCAGGCGTTGGCAACTTGTAGCCACTGAGAAATTATCTCAGGGCTGCATGCTTAGCAGTCAATCAGTGCCAGTGATTAGTCTAGACAAAGCCTACGATACCCTTTAAAAAAAAACTATTGTGTCTATTTTATTTAGAAATCTATGTTAAACAGTTAGATATCCCCCTTTTAACCCAAGTCTATGATTTAAAAATAAAGCAAATTTTATGCAAACAACATGTTGTTTTCTATTGATGTTGTTTTCTTGTTTTATTTGGAAAGTAAATGCATATAAATATTTTATATATTTGTTAAAATATATATATTAGCAGAAACTTGTTAACTGATTACAAAATCTTGTGTTTAATATAGTATTTTTTTGGATGTCCCATTATAAAAATTAACAATTTATTTGTGATTTGCTCATTTTCATAATTTTTTTTGTTTTAAGACCCAAAAACAGTAAAAATGAGATGAAACACTTACCCGGGTAAACACTTACTAAGTCACGTTACCTACCGGATTGATATGACAAGGACCAAAATCTTACCCGGTAAGAACGAATGCAAGGATCAAGAGTTTTACCTGGTAAGTGAAGGAGGCGACTCTTACCACGATTAGCGCTTACCGGGTGATTTTTTTTTTGAACGACAAGTTAACGCACACACACGTTCCCGGGGTATCCGAGCTCCCACTTAAGGGTACCACCCGACTAATCCTCGTCGACCCGGTCGACCCAAAGGATCGACCCGACCGGTCAGGTATAAGGGCCCTATGGACCACCCAACCGGCCCCGGACCCGGACCCAAATGACCCAACCCAAAGTCTGGATATCGCCTCATGCTCACCGCGGGGTTCGAACCCTGGTAGTTAGGCCTTCCAGTACTAACCCCCCAGGGATGTTACCTTGCCACTGGGCTACACATGATTTGATTGCTTACCGGGTGAATTGTTGCATACAAAACCGATTTCGCGGAGTAAAATCTTATCGTTAAGTAAGTGATAGTGTTAAATTTTATTGGTAAACACTTATCCGGGTAAACGTTTGGTAAACGGCCCTAAGTGGAGATCTGTAATGTTAGATTTTGAACTCAAAACAATCCAATTAGTTTTTCTTCCTCTCTTGTTATTAATAGTTCACTAATAATCGTTAAAAATGGTATGAACTTTTATGTACGTGATTCGGAGTTTCCCCTACAAAGCGGTGATTTCGATTGGGCTCCTTCTCAATCGGACCTGTCTTTCAACATTTAACTTTTTTCTTTCCAGTAGTTAACCCACCGTTCCAAACGTTTTATTTTCGTCTTGGAGATAATGGTGTTGCAACCTGAAAACCAGTTTAAAAGGTCGAATTTAGTACTGGATCGTTGTTGCTATCGACCGTTTTGGTTCTCGAGTGCTTCTATTGGTCTTTTGGTGTTAGTTTTGTTCTCATTAAGTCCTTTTAATTTGCTAGCTATTTAATGTTCTTGTAGTTGAAATAATCATTTTCTAGATTTCTGTAACATGTATACTTTGTTTTATTGAAAGATAATGTATCCATTTTGTGGTTTTCTTATTTTAAATATATTTAGGGGTTGTTTGTTTATCTCTTAATGGTTCCATTAAGAGGCAACCTCTGAATCGCTAAGAGGTAAATTCTGTTTGGCAAAATAAATGTCTTCCTCTTAATGGTTCTAAAACCCTCTGAATGATTTAGCATCCTAGACCTCCATTAACCATTCACCACCCTGATTTCATTTTAAACAATTACCAAACAACCCTATTTCATTTTGCACTATATCGTAAAAGCATTTTAATCATTCTGACCACTTAATCATTTTGCACTAAATCATTCTGCACTAATTCACTTAATCATTCAGCAACTGCCAAACAACCCTTACTTGGCTTCCAACAAAACCTTTTATAACCCCATGAATTGCATCCTGGACTAACAATTAATTTTGTTAATGTAAACTGGTCTCCCAAACTAATGGAGCCCGATATTGAGGTTGTGTGTCTTTTGCTGGCAAATTGTATAGAAGGAATTATTTTTAAATATATTAGAATTTAATTCTTAAAATTTAAAAATGTATGTTTTAGTATTTGATGTTGATGTTGATGTTGATGTTGATGTGAGGTCCATATTATATGTATGACACATAAGGCATCCACAATGGTAAAACTTTACGAAAGACTTGAAAAAAATAAAAAAAATAAAAAATATGTTGGTTCCACCAATTTATACTTTCTCTCTCTCTTGCCTCTTACATTCATTATTTCAAAAACTTAAGAAACCTCAAGCCTTTAATGAGTAAAGTCATTTTCAAGCTTTGTCTTCAATGGTCAAGTGATCTCCAAGTCTTCTTCAAATACCATTGGAGATGCTCTAATTAAATAGACCTTATTTAAAATATAATTTCTCAGATAAATATATTAAAACTTCATGTAACAACTCAGTCTAAATAAAGCATACATAGCACTAATATTAAATAATTACAAAACTGGGTCCGTAAAATTTCATTACATCTGTCTACATAACTTAGGTTGGCGGAAACAACCTATACACAACTGAGTATAACTACCACTAAAAGTATGAGTGACACTGTCTCTATCTGCATCTGTCCTCTATCATGCTCTTGCTCACTTACCTGAGCCTCCTACAATCTGCTTACCTGAAAAGGTTTAGTTTGAAAAATGCGAGGGTTAGACCATGAGGTCTAGTGAGTCCCTCCTGACAGTTCTCAAAATCATTTTAAAAACTTTTCATAACTTTCAGATATATAAACTTTCAATGTAAATCATTCATAAAAATATGATGATAAAAATCATCCACGGATAAAGGTCCGCCCCTCGTAATCTGACACCCTGAAGCCACCCTAAGGTGACAACGAGTAAGTCTCATGCTGCCTTATATCGGGGCCACACTACCCCTGCCATAAAGGGTCTACTCTCCCGTACGAGCACTGGCGGGTCTACTCTCCCGTCTTGGCCAGTTTACGTCTAACACAATATATGCATACATCTCATATAAAACTTTAAACATCTTTCATGCAATCAAAAGCATAATAACAATCATGGCATTTCTCATCATGAAATCACTTTAAAAGCACTTTAAAAAGGGCACGTATTTTAGTTAGAAAACTCACCTGGCTTGCTTGCTCCAAAGCTTCTCACTTACTCTTCCGATCTCTAGGTGGAACACCTATTATATTAATAACGTATGTCATAATCCGTTCATTTATTACTCGAGTTAAATCCCGAACTCCACCTAAACTTATCTAAGTTGGTAGATTATACTTCTAGTCCAAAAATCATAACTAATGGTCTTTGTTTACCCATCAAAAGAAATGTTATACCGGATCATTTACTTTACTCAACTCTAGATTCTCAACATACTAGTAAAACACTGAATTCTAAATCTCAGTCTCAAAATAAACGAACCCCATATTTATATATATAAAACCGGACCTTAGATTAGCTCGCTTACACCCAAGCCCGAGTTTAAATAATACATGGGAGCCCACATTAATTAGCAAATTAATTCCATAATTAATTAACAACTCGAAGTCCACTAAACCAAAATATTTGACTATCGGATTGCTATTAAAGGGAGTTTTGAAACCTATGTCTCGAACACGCTTTGCGCCAAGCGAGCATTGCGCCAAACCACCATCCATTCTTCCCATAAAATTAATCAATCAAGACATTTAATTAAAGCTATCCCCATTCATGCTCTTAACTAGAATTCACGATTTAAAACTTTAATTCGCTAGCTTAAGCGAGAAGCAACCTTAAGAGTGATTACCAAGGTTCTCGCTACAATTTAAACATCATAGTCGATTCCTTACTCAACTTACCCATTTTAAACATTTGATTTATAAAATGTTTCTAACAACCAATTCTTCCTAAACATTCCATTTGATGAGGTTTTAAGCCTTAAACACAAATTCTTACATAACCCAGTTTCAACTACCTGATAATCCAACAAGGTTTAAATAAACAAATGCTTTCTATAATTTAACAAACCCACTTTGATTATCATTTAGAGTCCCAAAAACTAAATCCTAAACACCATGAACAAAAACTAAGGAGAAAGTGGCTTAGATGATATACCTGAATTTTGATTGCAAGAACTTCTCCTCTATTTCTCCCAATTCGCAAGAAATAGCCGACTCAAACACCTCCGGCGACTACCACCGGCATCCACCACCGCCGGCGACCACCACCGCCAGCGACCACCAGGACTGCCCAAATCGCGACCTCTTCCCTCGTCGTCTCTCTCTCTCCTCGTCGTCTCTCTCTCCCCCGTCGTCTCTCTCTCCTCGTCGACTCTCTCTCCCTGTCGTCTCTCTCTCCTCGTCGACTGTCTCTCTCTCTCTCTCACCGGCTGTCTCTCTCTCTCTCTTGCCGACTGCACACCCATGACACCCAAGGCCATCTCCTCTTTCTCTTCCCTTCTTTCTCTCGATGACAGCCTCCACAAAAACCCTAAATTGATTTCTTATTTCATCCACAAAAGTGGCGTACAACTAAAGAAAAGAGGGATTAATTCCCCAATTTTTCACATTCTACCCTCATACTTATCAAAATTAAACAATTATCACCCCTAACTTCTATTTAACTCACATTACCTATTTTGGGTTATTACAATCTCCCCTCCTTAATGGAATTCCGTCCCGGAATTCACTCCATCGAGGTGCCAATGTGACTTTAGAGTCGGAAGAGAATATGAAGGATAGGTATCCCCATCTGTTTACCTGATCTTGATTTCGAGGACGAAATCATTTTCAAGTTGGGGAGTATTGTAACATCCTGAATTTTTCTATTTAATATTTTAATGAGGATTGGGATGTATTTGTATTTTGTGTTAACTTTGAGTTATATGGAAGTTTTATAATACAAATAAGGTTAAAATACAAGAGATTAAAGTAGAATGTTACTTTTGGAATTAATGAAACTTGAGGGGGTGTTTGGTTAAGTTTTTAGAAGTGTGTATGGATAAAAAGGAATTGAGATAGAAAATATCTCAGTTTTGTTGTTGGAGTCGGCAAGAAGCAGAAAGAATTCAAGAAGAAAGAAAAAGAGAGAAAAGGGAGAAAGAAAGCAAGCAAGCTTTGTTCATCATTTTGGTAAGAAATTAAAATGAGTTTCTGATAAATTGTTGTAGTTATAGGATTGTAAACGAATCTATGATTGTGAATAGGTTTTCAAATCGTTTTCAGCAGTTTGGGATTGAATTTGTGCAGAAGTTGGTTTAGCAGCATAAGGTGAGTTCATTCGATTCGTTGTACAAATCATTGTTTTTAAGTTGTACTAACCTTAATATAGCTGTATAAATTGATTTAGGACTGAATGGAATACATAGATTGAACTGATTTTACAAGTTAAGTCGATTTGTGGACTTGTTGAAATAACTGTACGCAGTCCCGGTACATGAAAGCCCCGGTACTTATGAGTCCCGGTGCAGTCCCGGTAGAGGCAAATCCCGGTACTTATGAGTTCCGGTGAAGTCCCGATACATGTGTTGAAAACCGGGAGTTGGATAAAAAGAGTCAGTTTTTAGATGTTTTGTCTGGTTAAGTTTCTAAAAAATTTCTGGAGGCGCTGCCCCTTGACCCCATCCGCTAACCGAGTAGCGGAACCCCCGTGCTAAGTCGCCGAAGGGGGGCATTTGAGGATGAAGATATGATAAGTTATCTAGTATTCTTAGATTTGAGAATATGATATGAGCTGTAATATGTTGTTAAGCATATACGTTAGTAAAGTGTAATGGATCCATAGTCACTAGTGGTTATGTACACGTAGAATATATGGAGATTAATCATTATTCTGATGTGTGTGAGAAATCATGGAATAAACGTAATTCCTGATTTCTAAGGAAAAGAAGAGATTGACATGTGTATATTGTAATCACTATTTCCTTCTCTAAGAAATAGGCATGTGTATATTGTTATTTCTTAGATGTGTACAGAAATGGGCATGTGTATATTGCGGTTTCTGGAATAGATGTGTACGGATCTGGGCATGTGTATATTGCGATTTCCGGAATAGAAACATTACTCTAGAATCAGTACAGATTCGTAGGGTAGCTCTGAGACATGATATGATGATGGAATGTGTGTCAGGCATATTCATGGAATTGGGTAAAATCGTGCTAACGGAATAGAGTTACACGAATAGTAAGAAAAAAGGTAACCAGGTTTGATATAACTTGTTTACATTGATTTTGCAAATGTTATTATGGAAACGAATGTTCTCACTAGGCGTTGGCCTAATCGTTTCATATGATGTTTTCTTACCAGGTACTAGCTCGGGAAAGTAAAGGGTTGTGGGACGAGCGTTTTTGGAATAGCAGAGGTGTCAATTAACCAGAAGAGATTTTGTTGGATTGCTTAGATAACTTAGTTAATCTGATTGTAGTGATGTGATTAGATTAATAGGTTATTTGAAGAATCCTGTATTGTAAATGTACTCTTGGTGGTTAATTACCTTGCTATATATTTATAAGTTGAAGTTTCTTGTATCATAACTTGTGAAATTCGAGGTTCAAATTAGCCCTGATTTTAGGGTGTTACAATATGGTATCAGAGCTCTAGTTTAAGTGAACTAAGTATGCTGATGAGATACTTAGACTTAAGCTGTGATAAATTAAGTTATGATTCGTGAGAATGGGTAGAAATACTAAGACGGGATAGTCTTAGAGTTGACAGAAATACGTGAAATTAGTACTGTAACGATGGTAACGAGGATTCTCTTGTATGATATATTCACAATTTCAATTAGCTACTGTTATTTATGAATATATTGTTACATAAGCATGCTTGTTTCTAAATGGTTACAGTGACTAATGATCGGTATAGTACGTTTTGTATGTTCGTATGTGTATAACCATTTCTTATGGTTATTCTTTTGTGTATATCAGAACGATGGTGAATATGCCGCCATTGTCCCCTATTTCTGAGATGGATAGGACAGGGAGTGAGTGGACAGAAGAAAGGCGACCTGGAGCAGGCGAAATTCATGAGACTCCGTCGGGGTTTCTTTCTCTTGGAGGAACATCCAATCAGGTACATAGAACGGGTACCAATACTGCCAACCCAAGAACACCAGAAGCGGGTATGGAAGCCCGAATGATGGAGAATATGACAAGAATGATGACGAATGCAATGGCTCAACAAACCGAAATGTTTATGAAAGCATTGAACGATCGAAGTTCAGAGTTGCAGCGAACGGGAACTGATACTGGAGTAATTAATCCACTTCCTACTCCAGTAACAGAAACGGAAAGGAGAGTGGAAAGAGTTTGCTCGTACAAAACGTTCCTAAGTTGTAAGCCGCCCGAGTTTAAAGGAACATATAATCCAGTAACCTATATGAACTGGATTAGGGAAATGGAACAAGCTTTCAGAGCTTGTGAATGTGATGAAAAGTCCAAGGTTAGATTTGCTTCTCAAATGTTAAAAGGGAATGCACTGACATGGTGGAACATAATGACAGCTTCAATATCGGCTTCAGTATTGACTGCTATGACTTGGGAGTCATTCAAGAAGAAAGTTTTGGAGGAGTACTGTAATGAGAATGAGATGGACAGAATAGAAGAAGAGTTTCGGACTCTCAAGAAGGGTAACATGTCGGTGAGAAAGTATACTGAAACGTTTTTGGAGAAGCTGAATTTGGTGGGGCACGTGGCTCCAAATGAAAAAGAAAAGATTAAAGCTTACTTGAAGGGGCTACCCGCGGACATGATGTCCCGGGTAAGAAACGCTAAAGCTTCGACACTAAGGGAAACTATTGAAGAAGCTAAGGTGATGGAAGAAGCTTACGCCAAGGACAAAGAAGAAAAGACCCAAGTTGGGGAGAAACGGAAATGGGAGGGTCGATCAGAGTCTTTTCAGAGACCTAAGGCAACTGGTAAAGGTGTTCGTTACGATTCACGTCGTGAACCAAATTGGTGTTCAAGGTGCAAAAGTAAACATTTTGGGCCGTGTCGGGTGACAGCCTTGGAATGTTTTAAGTGTGGGAAAAGTGGGCATAGTATGAGCAATTGTCCAGTTCAAGGATTTACGTGTCACGAATGCAAACAACCTGGTCACTTCCGTCGGGATTGTCCAAAGTTGAAAAAGGGCGGGGATCAAAGTATGAAACCAAACGTTCCCAAGCCAGCGGGTCGGGCCTTCCATATGACAGCTGACGAAGCTAAGGAATCGAAGGATGTCGTCTCGGGTACTTTCCTTGTTAATTCTTGTCCAGCGCGCATTTTATTTGACTGTGGTGCAAATTTGTCATTTGTGTCCAAGTCATTCTTTCACAAATTAGCTATGCCTGTTACTACTTTGGATGATGCCTTAGTAGTTGAGGTAGCTAATGGGGGTCAGGTCTTGGTTCGTGAAAGACTTGATAGTTGTTTTATTTCGATAGAAGAGACAAAAATTCCGATCGACTTGTTGTTGATGGAAATTGGGGGATTTGATGTGATCGTGGGTATGGACTGGCTGACAGTCAACCAGGCAGAGATACTTTGTGCAAAGAAATTAATCCGGATTCCAATGGCTGATAGGGATGATGTATTCATCTTTGGGGAAAAGCAAAAAGGGGAAGTTCCGTTAATTTCTGTTGCAAAAGCGCGTAAATGTTTAATGAAAGGATGTTCATCCTACCTAGCTTATGTTTTAGATGTAAAGTCAGAAAAGAAGCAAGTGGAAGATATCAGAGTGGTACGTGATTTTCTAGACGTATTTCCCGATGATCTTCCTGGTCTACCAGCTGAACGGCAGGTAGAATTTCGTATTGACCTTATCCCTGGATCGGCACCTATTGCGCGAGCACCGTATCGTCTAGCACCGGCCGAAATGAAAGAGATGATGACTCAACTTCAAGAGTTGTTAGATAAAGGTTTTGTTAGACCGAGTTCTTCGCCGTGGGGAGCTCCGGTGTTGTTTGTTAAGAAGAAAGATGGTACTATGAGAATGTGTATAGATTATTGTGAGCTGAATAAGGTGACGATTAAGAACAAGTATCCGCTTCCAAGGATCGATGATCTGTTTGATCAACTTCAAGGTACGGGATGTTTTTCTAAGATTGATTTGAGGTCGGGGTATCATCAGGTACATGTAAGAAATGAAGATATTCCTAAGACAGCGTTTAGAACAGGGTATGGGCATTACGAATTTCTTGTGATGCCATTCGGGTTGACCAATGCTCCGGTAATATTCATGGATCTGATGAATAGAGTATGTCGACCATTTTTGGACAAGTTTGTCATTGTATTCATTGATGACATACTAGTCTATTCTAAGACTGAAGAAGATCACGAACATCATCTACGTGAAGTTTTAGAAGTATTAAGAAGAGAGAAGTTGTACGCGAAGTTCTCAAAATGTGAATTCTGGTTAAAAGAGGTACAATTCCTAGGTCATGTGATCACTTCGGAAGGAGTTAAGGTAGACCCAGCAAAGATAGAGGCTATGATGAATTGGGAGACACCAAGAAGTGCATCTGAGATAAGAAGTTTCTTAGGCCTCGCGGGTTATTATCGGAGATTTATTAAAGACTTCTCAAAGATCGCTTCTGCTTTGACTTTATTGACTAGGAAGAACGTGAAGTTTGTCTGGACGGAGAAACAAGAATCGGCTTTCAAAACTTTACGTCAAAAGTTATGTGAAGCCCCTATTCTTGCCTTACCAGAAGGAACAGAAGATTTTGTTGTTTATAATGATGCTTCCAAGATGGGCCTAGGATGTGTATTGATGCAACGAGGCAAAGTAATTGCTTATGCGTCAAGACAACTTAAGGAGCATGAGAAGAACTATCCAACGCATGATTTGGAATTGGCAGCGGTTGTTTTTGCTTTGAAACTGTGGAGGCATTATTTGTATGGGACTAAGTGTACTCTTTATACTGACCACAAGAGTTTGAAGCATGTCTTTGATCAGAAAGAGTTAAATATGAGACAACGTCGATGGTTAGAGTTACTTAAGGATTATGACTGTGAATTGCATTACCATCCTGGTAAAGCAAATTTAGTAGCTGATGCCTTAAGTAGAAAAGAGTATAGTGGGTGTTTGAAATCAACCAATGCTAGGATTGATGTAATGTCCAGTCTGATTGAAAGATTAAAAGAGGCACAAGCGGAGGCCTTACTAGAGGAGAATCTAAGTATTCTATACATCCTGGAAGTACTAAGATGTATAGAGATTTGAAGTTACACTATTGGTGGCCAGTTATGAAAGTAGATGTGGCTCGAATAGTGGAAAAGTGTACAACATGTGTTTTAGTGAAAGCTGAACATCAGAAACCTTATGGAAGTTTCCAATCTTTGGAGATTCCATAAGGCCAAATTGCGTTAAAAACCAACGTACTTTAATCAGATTCCTATTTTGGGTAACGTACTTTTAAAACCTTTATTTTGGTACTTCAATGATAAAATATCAAACTTTTAAGTACATGGGTTACCTACATAGCAGGTAACCGGTCAACATAAATAAAATGTAATTTTTTTACTGATGACATGGAAATAAAAAATGACATGGAATTAGTGACTGGATACTAAAAAATATCAAACTTTTAAGTACATGGGTTACCTACATAGCAGGTAACCGGTCAACATAAATAAAATGTAATTTTTTTTACTGATGACATGGAAATAAAAAATGGCATGGAATTAGTGACTGGATACTAATAAAACTCAAAAAAAATTAAAAACAATAGGGCTCAAAAATCAAATCGTTCAAACTCATACCCAGTTGAAACGTCGTTGCCTTCATCGTCCCTCATCGCCATCAATCGTGCTTCTGATTGTCGGTCGATTGTGGATCTGTTTCCGTCGTCGTGAGGGTTCTGGTCGCCCTCGACCGTGAACCCTGTTCCCGTCGTCGTCTTCTCCTCTTCGCCATCGATTCGAGAACCCTGCTATCGTCGCCCTTTGATTTTCAGATGACTATAAGGTTAGTGTTGCGATTTTGAGAACTCTTCTATGTGTTTACATCTCTTACAAACTCAGAATCTCTTACATCTCTTACCTGTGACTAGAGGATATCGATAATACTCTTTGACCAGAGGAACAAACACATTAGATTTTTGAAAATCTAAGCCACGAACCTGTTTGTAAAAGTCCATACATTGGATTTGGAAAATCCAAGCCACGTCATAATATCATATGATGAAAACACGTGTAGGCCCTGTAGTAAAACACACATATAAAAAGCATTTATAAACTATTATTATGTGGAATTGTAGCAATTGATTTTAAACTATTACTATGTCAAATAGTTAGTAGGGTTGTTAGCTATGTAATGCAATTGATTTTACCATTTGTAATACATCCTGAATTTTTTATTAGTGTTGATTTTATTATTATTGTGGTTTAATTACTTTTTAGTAGTGACGATAACCTTGGAGGTGCAATAGACTTGAATGAAGATTGGTTAAATGATGGGTTTTCCGATGTCGATCAAGATGATGTTGCTAGTTTAGATCATCTATCGGATGGAGATGATGAAATTAGGGATGCCCGATTGAAGATGATGAACCTTCATAGTAAAAAGAACAACAACGTGGAAGATTTTGAAGATGGTGACGAAGATGTTCCAATGATGGGTGTTGATGATAGTGTGGAAGTAATGGAAGATGTACATACACAAGCTTATCAACATGACGATTTTTTGACCGAGACGTGTGAGGGCTATGATAGAGATGCATTCATGGAAGAAGAAGTTGATTCGGAAAATGAAGTTCTCCGGACAAAATCAAATGAATTTCCTATACATGATCCCAATGTTCCTTGGAGGCAAATGACTTGCAAAAATTGTTGGGAGGTTGGACATAATTCTAGAGGTTGTAAAAACCCAAAAAAGGATGCACCATCTAAGCAAAAAAATCCAATTGGTAGGCCTAAAGGCGGTGGTTCAAGTAGGGGTTCAAGAGGCGGTAGTTCAAGTAGGGGTAAGTAACCTTGTGGTTCTATATATTTTTATTTAAATTTGCCGAATTTGTTATTCATTAGGTAATTGACGTGATTTTTTCTTATTTGAAGTTGAAGCAAGAGAAAGGGGAGAAACCATCTAAAAGGACGAAGTGAAGACGGACATAACATCGATTGAGCATTAACGATGTATTAGAACATTTTTGATTTATAATTAATTGCGATGTTATGCTATTTTGGTTTATAATTGGTCTTATGACATTTTTGTAAAAATATTTAACCATTCGCAATATTTTGTTTATTAACTTGTCAAAGGTTTTTTTATTATTATTTTGGTATTGTTTAGTTTATGAAAATTTCAACATACAATAGGCCTAAATTACAAGTTTTATAAATTGAAAATACATATTTCTTAAAAAAATGGCTTGAATTTTAATAATTGAAAAACATAAAATTTACAAAAGAGAAAAAAAAATTGGCGTAGATTTAATAAATGAAAAACATAGAATTTATAAAAAAAGAATAAAGATTTAAAAGAAATAAAAAAATTGGTATGAATGTTTAATAGCTGGAAAAAAATAAAAAAATAGAAATATGATGTGGATTTTTTTTCTTAGTTGGCATTTATAAAATAAATAAATAATGCCACATCATTAAAACCTGATCCTAGTCATCATTTGTAAGTTATTAGGTAACACAGATACTTAAAAGTTTGATATTTTATCATTGAAGTACCAAAATGAAGGTTTTAAAAATACGTTACCCAAAATAGGAATCTGATGAAAGTACGTTGGTTTTTAACACAATTTGGCCATTCCATAATGGAAGTGGGAGAAAATTACTATGGATTTCGTGACGAAGTTACCAAAGACACAAAAGGGTAACGACACTATTTGGGTGATTGTGGATCGTTTGACTAAGAGTGCTCATTTTCTAGCTATGAAAGAAGCGTCACCAATTGAGAGATTAGCAAAACTGTATATTGATGAAGTAGTGTCAAGGCATGGTATACCGGTGTCGATAGTGTCAGATCGTGATAGTCGGTTTACCTCGAGATTTTGGCAGTAACTTCAAGAAGAACTAGGTACAAAGGTAAATCTGAGCACTGCTTATCATCCGCAAACTGATGGGCAAAGTGAAAGAACCATTCAAACTTTGGAAGATATGCTCAGGTGTTGTGTATTAGATTTTGGAGGTAACTGGGATACGCATTTACCTTTAGTGGAATTTGTGTATAACAATAGTTATCATTCCAGTATCGGAAGAGCACCTTTCGAAGCTTTGTATGGTCGGAAATGTAGAACTCCGGTGTGTTGGTTAGAAGCCGGAGAAAAGCAGTTTGCTGGTCCGGAGTTAGTACAACAAACAGCTGATAAGGTGAAAGAAATTCGGCAGCATATGAAAGCAGCTCAGGACCGACAGAAGAGTTATGCTGACCCGAAAAGGAGACCAAAAGAATTTCAAGTTGGGGAGCGCGTGATGCTTAAAGTGTCCCCATGGAAGGGTGTGATAAGGTTTGGTAAACGCGGGAAGTTAAGTCCCCGTTTTCTAGGACCTTTCACTATCACTAAAAGGATTGGTTTACAAGCATATCAGTTGGATCTTCCACCAGAGTTGGAAGGGATCCATAACACTTTTCATGTGTGTTATCTTCGGAAATGTCTAGCCGAAGAGGAAGATGTGATTCCACTTACTGATGTAAGAGTGGATGAGAAGAATCGCTGTGTGGAAGAACCAGAGGCAATTTTAGAAAGATCGGTTAGAAAGTTGCGTAGTGGTAAGGAAGTAGCTATGTTGAAAGTACAGTGGAAACACCATCGAGGTGCCAATGTGACTTTAGAGTCGGAAGAGAATATGAAGGATAGGTATCCCCATCTGTTTACCTGATCTTGATTTCGAGGACGAAATCATTTTCAAGTTGGGGAGTATTGTAACACCCTGAATTTTTCTATTTAATATTTTAATGAGGATTGGGATGTATTTGTATTTTGTGTTAACTTTGAGTTATATGGAAGTTTTATAATACAAATAAGGTTAAAATACAAGAGATTAAAGTAGAATGTTACTTTTGGAATTAATGAAACTTGAGGGGGTGTTTGGTTAAGTTTTTAGAAGTGTGTATGGATAAAAAGGAATTGAGATAGAAAATATCTCAGTTTTGTTGTTGGAGTCGGCAAGAAGCAGAAAGAATTCAAGAAGAAAGAAAAAGAGAGAAAAGGGAGAAAGAAAGCAAGCAAGCTTTGTTCATCATTTTGGTAAGAAATTAAAATGAGTTTCTGATAAATTGTTGTAGTTATAGGATTGTAAACGAATCTATGATTGTGAATAGGTTTTCAAATCGTTTTCAGCAGTTTGGGATTGAATTTGTGCAGAAGTTGGTTTAGCAGCATAAGGTGAGTTCATTCGATTCGTTGTACAAATCATTGTTTTTAAGTTGTACTAACCTTAATATAGCTGTATAAATTGATTTAGGACTGAATGGAATACATAGATTGAACTGATTTTACAAGTTAAGTCGATTTGTGGACTTGTTGAAATAATTGTACGCAGTCCCGGTACATGAAAGCCCCGGTACTTATGAGTCCCGGTGCAGTCTCGGTAGAATAAAAAGTCCCGGTAGTGGCAAGTCCCGGTAGTTGGAAGTCCCGGTAGAGGCAATTCCCGAAACTTATGAGTTCCGGTGAAGTCCCGGTACATGTGTTGAATACCGGGAGTTGGGAATACCGGGAGTAGGATAAAAAGAGTCAGTTTTTACATGTTTTGTCTGGTTAAGTTTCTAAAAATTTTCTGGGGGCGCTGCCCCTTGACCCCATCCGCTAACCGAGTAGCGGAACCCCCGTGCTAAGTCGCCGAAGGGGGGCATTTGAGGATGAAGATATGATAAGTTATCTAGTGTTCTTAGATTTGAGAATATGATATGAGCTGTAATATGTTGTTAAGCATATACGTTAGTAAAGTGTAATGGATCCATAGTCACTAGTGGTTATGTACACGTAGAATATATGGAGATTAATCATTATTCTGATGTGTGTGAGAAATCATGGAATAAACATAATTCCTGATTTCTAAGGAAAAGAAGAGATTGACATGTGTATATTGTAATCACTATTTCCTTCTCTAAGAAATAGGCATGTGTATATTGTTATTTCTTAGATGTGTACAGAAATGGGCATGTGTATATTGCGGTTTCTGGAATAGATGTGTACGGATCTGGGCATGTGTATATTGCGATTTCCGGAATAGAAACATTACTCTAGAATCAGTACAGATTCGTAGGGTAGCTCTGAGACATGATATGATGATGGAATGTGTGTCAGGCATATTCATGGAATTGGGTAAAATCGTGCTAACGGAATAGAGTTACACGAATAGTAAGAAAAAAGGTAACCAGGTTTGATATAACTTGTTTACATTGATTTTGCAAATGTTATTATGGAAACGAATGTTCTCACTAGGCGTTGGCCTAATCGTTTCATATGATGTTTTCTTACCAGGTACTAGCTCGGGAAAGTAAAGGGTTGTGGGACGAGCGTTTTTGGAATAGCAGAGGTGTCAATTAACCAGAAGAGATTTTGTTGGATTGCTTAGATAACTTAGTTAATCTGATTGTAGTGATGTGATTAGATTAATAGGTTATTTGAAGAATCCTGTATTGTAAATGTACTCTTGGTGGTTAATTACCTTGCTATATATTTATAAGTTGAAGTTTCTTGTATCATAACTTGTGAAATTCGAGGTTCAAATTAGCCCTGATTTTAGGGTGTTACAATATGGTATCAGAGCTCTAGTTTAAGTGAACTAAGTATGCTGATGAGATACTTAGACTTAAGCTGTGATAAATTAAGTTATGATTCGTGAGAATGGGTAGAAATACTAAGACGGGATAGTCTTAGAGTTGACAGAAATACGTGAAATTAGTACTGTAACGATGGTAACGAGGATTCTCTTGTATGATATATTCACAATTTCAATTAGCTACTGTTATTTATGAATATATTGTTACATAAGCATGCTTGTTTCTAAATGGTTACAGTGACTAATGACCGGTATAGTACGTTTTGTATGTTCGTATGTGTATAACCATTTCTTATGGTTATTCTTTTGTGTATATCAGAACGATGGTGAATATGCCGCCATTGTCCCCTATTTCTGAGATGGATAGGACAGGGAGTGAGTGGACAGAAGAAAGGCGACCTGGAGCAGGCGAAATTCATGAGACTCCGCCGGGGTTTCTTTCTCTTGGAGGAACATCCAATCAGGTACATAGAACGGGTACCAGTACTGCCAACCCAAGAACACCAGAAGCGGGTATGGAAGCCCGAATGATGGAGAATATGACAAGAATGATGACGAATGCAATGGCTCAACAAACCGAAATGTTTATGAAAGCATTGAACGATCGAAGTTCAGAGTTGCAGCGAACGGGAACTGATACTGGAGTAATTAATCCACTTCCTACTCCAGTAACAGAAACGGAAAGGAGAGTGGAAAGAGTTTGCTCGTACAAAACGTTCCTAAGTTGTAAGCCGCCCGAGTTTAAAGGAACAGGTAATCCAGTAACCTGTATGAACTGGATTAGGGAAATGGAACAAGCTTTCAGAGCTTGTGAATGTGATGAAAAGTCCAAGGTTAGATTTGCTTCTCAAATGTTAAAAGGGAATGCACTGACATGGTGGAACATAATGACAGCTTCAATATCGGCTTCAGTATTGACTGCTATGACTTGGGAGTCATTCAAGAAGAAAGTTTTGGAGGAGGACTGTAATGAGAATGAGATGGACAGAATAGAAGAAGAGTTTCGGACTCTCATGAAGGGTAACATGTCGGTGAGAAAGTATACTGAAACGTTTTTGGAGAAGCTGAATTTGGTGGGGCACGTGGCTCCAAATGAAAAAGAAAAGATTAAAGCTTACTTGAAGGGGCTACCCGCGGACATGATGTCCCGGGTAAGAAACGCTAAAGCTTCGACACTAAGGGAAACTATTGAAGAAGCTAAGGTGATGGAAGAAGTTTAGGCCAAGGACAAAGAAGAAAAGACCCAAGTTGGGGAGAAACGGAAATGGGAGGGTCGATCAGAGTCTTTTCAGAGACCTAAGGCAACTGGTAAAGGTGTTCGTTACGATTCGCGTCGTGAACCAAATTGGTGTTCAAGGTGCAAAAGTAAACATTTTGGGCCGTGTCGGGTGACAGCCTTGGAATGTTTCAAGTGTGGGAAAAGTGGGCATAGTATGAGCAATTGTCCAGTTCAAGGATTTACGTGTCACGAATGCAAACAACCTGGTCACTTCCGTCGGGATTGTCCAAAGTTGAAAAAGGGCGGGGATCAAAGTATGAAACCAAACGTTCCCAAGCCAGCGGGTCGGGCCTTCCATATGACAGCTGACGAAGCTAAGGAATCGAAGGATGTCGTCTCGGGTACTTTCCTTGTTAATTCTTGTCCAACGCGCATTTTATTTGACTGTGGTGCAAATTTGTCATTTGTGTCCAAGTCATTCTTTCACAAATTAGCTATGCCTGTTACTACTTTGGATGATGCCTTAGTAGTTGAGGTAGCTAATGGGGGTCAGGTATTGGTTCGTGAAAGACTTGATAGTTGTTTTATTTCGATAGAAGAGACAAAATTTCTGATCGACTTGTTGTTGATGGAAATTGGGGGATTTGATGTGATCGTGGGTATGGACTGGCTGACAGTCAACCAGGCAGAGATACTTTGTGCAAAGAATTTAATCCGGATTCCAATGGCTGATAGGGATGATGTATTCATCTTTGGGGAAAAGCAAAAAGGGGAAGTTCCGTTAATTTCTGTTGCAAAAGCGCGTAAATGTTTAATGAAAGGATGTTCATCCTACCTAGCTTATGTTTTAGATGTAAAGTCAGAAAAGAAGCAAGTGGAAGATATCAGAGTGGTACGTGATTTTCTAGACGTATTTCCCGATGATCTTCCTGGTCTACCAGCTGAACGGCAGGTAGAATTTTGTATTGACCTTATCCCTGGATCGGCACCTATTGCGCGAGCACCGTATCGTCTAGCACCGGCCGAAATGAAAGAGATGATGACTCAACTTCAAGATTTGTTAGATAAAGGTTTTGTTAGACCGAGTTCTTCGCCGTGGGGAGCTCCGGTGTTGTTTGTTAAGAAGAAAGATGGTACTATGAGAATGTGTATAGATTATCGTGAGCTGAATAAGGTGACGATTAAGAACAAGTATCCGCTTCCAAGGATCGATGATCTGTTTGATCAACTTCAATGTGCGGGATGTTTTTCTAAGATTGATTTGAGGTCGGGGTATCATCAGGTACATGTAAGAAATGAAGATATTCCTAAGACAGCGTTTAGAACAGGGTATGGGCATTACGAATTTCTTGTGATGCCATTCGGGTTGACCAATGCTCCGGTAATATTCATGGATCTGATGAATAGAGTATGTCGACCATTTTTGGACAAGTTTGTCATTGTATTCATTGATGACATACTAGTCTATTCTAAGACTGAAGAAGATCACGAACATCATCTACGTGAAGTTTTAGAAGTATTAAGAAGAGAGAAGTTGTACGCGAAGTTCTCAAAATGTGAATTCTGGTTAAAAGAGGTACAATTCCTAGGTCATGTGATCACTTCGGAAGGAGTTAAGGTAGACCCAGCAAAGATAGAGGCTATGATGAATTGGGAGACACCAAGAAGTGCATCTGAGATAAGAAGTTTCTTAGGCCTCGCGGGTTATTATCGGAGATTTATTAAAGACTTCTCAAAGATTGCTTCTGCTTTGACTTTATTGACTAGGAAGAACGTGAAGTTTGTCTGGACGGAGAAACAAGAATCGGATTTCAAAACTTTACGTCAAAAGTTATGTGAAGCCCCTATTCTTGCCTTACCAGAAGGAACATAAGATTTTGTTGTTTATAGTGATGCTTCCAAGATGGGCCTAGGATGTGTATTGATGCAACGAGGCAAAGTAATTGCTTATGCGTCAAGACAACTTAAGGAGCATGAGAAGAACTATCCAACGCATGATTTGGAATTGGCAGCGGTTGTTTTTGCTTTGAAACTGTGGAGGCATTATTTGTATGGGACTAAGTGTACTCTTTATACTGACCACAAGAGTTTGAAGCATGTCTTTGATCAGAAAGAGTTAAATATGAGACAACGTCGATGGTTAGAGTTACTTAAGGATTATGACTGTGAATTGCATTACCATCCTGGTAAAGCAAATGTAGTAGCTGATGCCTTAAGTAGAAAAGAGTATAGTGGGTGTTTGAAATCAACCAATGCTAGGATTGATGTAATGTCCAGTCTGATTGAAAGATTAAAAGAGGCACAAGCGGAGGCCTTACTAGAGGAGAATCTGAAAGAAGAAGTGATGAGCAAGCAACATCTTCAGCTAACTGAAGATAATCGTGGAATTAAGTTGTTTCAAGGCCGTGTTTGGGTACCAAAGATTGGAGGAAATTGAGAATTGATTCTTGAAGATGCTCATAGATCTAAGTATTCTATACATCCTGGAAGTACTAAGATGTATAGAGATTTGAAGTTACACTATTGGTGGCCAGTTATGAAAGTAGATGTGGCTCGAATAGTGGAAAAGTGTACAACATGTGCTTTAGTGAAAGCTGAACATCAGAAACCTTATGGAAGTTTCCAATCTTTGGAGATTCCAGAATGGAAGTGGGAGAAAATTACTATGGATTTCGTGACGAAGTTACCAAAGACACAAAAGGGTAACGACACTATTTGGGTGATTGTGGATCGTTTGACTAAGAGTGCTCATTTTCTAGCTATGAAAGAAGCGTCACCAATTGAGAGATTAGCAAAACTGTATATTGATGAAGTAGTGTCAAGGCATGGTATACCGGTGTCGATAGTGTCAGATCGTGATAGTCGGTTTACCTCGAGATTTTGGCAGTCACTTCAAGAAGAATTAGGTACAAAGGTAAATCTGAGCACTGCTTATCATCCGCAAACTGATGGGCAAAGTGAAAGAACCATTCAAACTTTGGAAGATATGCTCAGGTGTTGTGTATTAGATTTTGGAGGTAACTGGGATACGCATTTACCTTTAGTGGAATTTGTGTATAACAATAGTTATCATTCCAGTATCGGAAGAGCACCTTTCGAAGCTTTGTATGGTCGGAAATGTAGAACTCCGGTGTGTTGGTTAGAAGCCGGAGAAAAGCAGTTTGCTGGTCCGGAGTTAGTACAACAAACAGCTGATAAGGTGAAAGAAATTCGGCAGCATATGAAAGCAGCTCAGGACCGACAGAAGAGTTATGCTGACCCGAAAAGGAGACCAAAAGAATTTCAAGTTGGGGAGCGCGTGATGCTTAAAGTGTCCCCATGGAAGGGTGTGATAAGGTTTGGTAAACGCGGGAAGTTAAGTCCCCGTTTTCTAGGACCTTTCACTATCACTAAAAGGATTGGTTTACAAGCATATCAGTTGGATCTTCCACCAGAGTTGGAAGGGATCCATAACACTTTTCATGTGTGTTATCTTCGGAAATGTCTAGCCGAAGAGGAAGATGTGATTCCACTTACTGATGTAAGAGTGGATGAGAAGAATCGCTGTGTGGAAGAACCAGAGGCAATTTTAGAAAGATCGGTTAGAAAGTTGCGTAGTGGTAAGGAAGTAGCTATGTTGAAAGTACAGTGGAAACACCATCGAGGTGCCAATGTGACTTTAGAGTCGGAAGAGAATATGAAGGATAGGTATCCCCATCTGTTTACCTGATCTTGATTTCGAGGACGAAATCATTTTCAAGTTGGGGAGTATTGTAACACCCTGAATTTTTCTATTTAATATTTTAATGAGGATTGGGATGTATTTGTATTTTGTGTTAACTTTGAGTTATATGGAAGTTTTATAATACAAATAAGGTTAAAATACAAGAGATTAAAGTAGAATGTTACTTTTGGAATTAATGAAACTTGAGGGGGTGTTTGGTTAAGTTTTTAGAAGTGTGTATGGATAAAAAGGAATTGAGATAGAAAATATCTCAGTTTTGTTGTTGGAGTCGGCAAGAAGCAGAAAGAATTCAAGAAGAAAGAAAAAGAGAGAAAAGGGAGAAAGAAAGCAAGCAAGCTTTGTTCATCATTTTGGTAAGAAATTAAAATGAGTTTCTGATAAATTGTTGTAGTTATAGGATTGTAAACGAATCTATGATTGTGAATAGGTTTTCAAATCGTTTTCAGCAGTTTGGGATTGAATTTGTGCAGAAGTTGGTTTAGCAGCATAAGGTGAGTTCATTCGATTCGTTGTACAAATCATTGTTTTTAAGTTGTACTAACCTTAATATATCTGTATAAATTAATGCATTAGTTGAGGGGGAGCAGTCCAGCAATGCTCCCGAAGACAAAGGAAAAAGAACTCTTTCGGCCGAAGAATTGGCCAGAGAAGCAAAGAAGAAAAAGGATCTGGCAAGATATGGGGCTCGACCGAAGGACGCTGAAACTCTCAAACTCAAGCCTGCTTCTCAACCTATCACCACCGAACTTGGCCTCTCTGCTCAAGAAATTGAGGAAGCAAGAATAGCTCAAATCGACTTAGACAAATCCAGAGATCTGTCTCTCAAAGCTGCCGCAGAAGAAGCTACAAAAGTCAAGTCCACCGATGCCATCCAAACACAGAAATCGGTGCTCAGTGCCTTGGAACAACAAAAGAATGAAGAAATTAGTTGGTACAAAAAGACCATGCACCACCGAAGCTATAGGTCACAAATTTCTTCAGTAAAGATTGCCACCTCCAAGGCAAACCCTCAAGACATCAGATTGATTATTAACTGGGAAGATGGTTCTATGAAGAGTGTGAAAGAAAGCCATCTCCAACTCTTCGGTCTCTCGGAATGGTATGAAATCACTCAACACCTTGTCAGGAGTCCAAATCCAAGGAAAGACATCTTTGTCAAATACATTGATGGTCTAATGAATAAGATGAAGGAGATCAAAAGAAAACATAACATCATCCTCTCCACCGAAGAAAGAGCCAAACTGCTGTCTCTGAAAGAGAAGATCATCCTCCCCAAAGTCAAAAATCCTCCTGACTCAGTCTTCAAGGAAATGGCAAGAGAAGGTAAAATCCCGAATGTAAACAATCTTAACCTTACCATTCCCACTTCTGTTCCCTATCCTACCACAACCTTAAGCCTCTCACCAATACCAGGATTGTTCTTTAACGACGGTCTCGGTCGTCGGGCATTCTTCAGATTTGCCCAGATGTCCATCGCCGATACTATATTTCTGGAAGGCATTCACAACCTCTTTCCGAACATCCCCGAAGCTCAACCGTTCTATAGAAACTTACTGGATGAAATCAAGCGCCGCAAAACCTCAAAGAAGTAAGTTCTCTCCATTTGGTACTTGTAAAAGTTAGTTTCTCATTTTGTAAATTGTACGAGAACTTATCTTAATACAAGTATCTCTATTTGAATTTTATTTCTGTACATACTTTATCTTTCGTTACCTGTAAATACTGTACATAGTATACACACGCATACAAAAGAAAAAGATCAAAAAGAACAAAAAGAATGGTCTATGTGAAAAGAACCCAAAAGAGTAAAAAGGGTCAAAAACGCACTTACTTTTATTTACTCTTGAATATTCTAAGATAAGGAGCTCAAATTCAAATAGGGGGAGATTGTTGGGTCACCAAGGATTTGAAATTGACTCACCGATGTTTTCCCTAAAACTCCTACTTAGAATATTTTAGTTCAGTTCTTTGAATGACTTGTACAAGATATCAAATGTTCGGTGAAGTCGAAGATCAACCGAAACCAAGCTTGAAGACTCTCTACTTGTGGAAAATAGAAGACTCTCGGCAACATTCAAACAAGTCATCACCACCGAAATTCCTTGACATTTCGGTGGCCTTCTCTCCACCGAATTCATTGGACAAATTCGGTGGCCTTCTTCCACCGAAGTGCTTGGACAAATTCGGTGGCCCATCCTCCACCGATGACCACCGAAATACTTGGACAAATTCGGTGGCCCCATCCACCACCGATGACCACCGAAGTGCTTGGACAAATTTATAGGATTGTTCTTTCGGTGCTCCTCTCACCACCGAAACATGCTTGCAATTTCGGTGGTCCTCTCACCACCGAAACGTGCTTGCAATTTCGGTGGACTAGTCTTCTTTCCACCGAAGATTTCTCAATCTCGGTGGAAACCACTTCGGTGCTAAAAGCTCAAGACAGAAGATCATTTATTATGGGACAATATCCTCCAGCAGAGAAAAGTGACAGTTTGTCTCTTTATCCACTTTCCGTTAAGGTCCCTTTTATCTGCTCAAGCTACTTTGTCTGCACCTAGTGAAAAGTGACAAGGACTTCACAGTTCTCCTGAAGTCAACATTATCAGCATATGTGAAGATGACAAGTGTCCCAAGCATTTAATGCTTGGGCACTCCTTGGCACTATAAAAGGAGAAGTGCTCTTCATGCAATTCTCACGCTTTCAAGAAATTCTCTCAGTGCAAGAAACCTTCTTTTAAGCCTTAAAACTCAATAGCTTTGCTCTTAGTGTTCTTAGTTGTTTTGTTGTATACTATGTGTAAGATTGTTAGAATAGTTTATCTGTTCTTTTCCGCAACAATCTTAAGTTTTCTGTGTGTAATTCTTTTGAAAGTTTTTCAAATATAAGAATTAAAATTGTGAAATTTTTGTGTATTGTATTCAACCCCCCCTTCTACAATACTTGTTAAGCCATCTGGGACTAACAGATAAAAAGAGTCAGTTTTTAGATGTTTTGTCTGGTTAAGTTTCTAAAAAAATTTTGGGGGCGCTGCCCCTTGACCCCATCCGCTAACCGAGTAGCGGAACCCCCGTTCTAAGTCGCCGAAGGGGGGCATTTGAGGATGAAGATATGATAAGTTATCTAGTATTCTTAGATTTGAGAATATGATATGAGCTGTAATATGTTGTTAAGCATATACGTTAGTAAAGTGTAATGGATCCATAGTCACTAGTGGTTATGTACACGTAGAATATATGGAGATTAATCATTATTCTGATGTGTGTGAGAAATCATGGAATAAACGTAATTCCTGATTTCTAAGGAAAAGAAGAGATTGACATGTGTATATTGTAATCACTATTTCCTTCTCTAAGAAATAGGCATGTGTATATTGTTATTTCTTAGATGTGTACAGAAATGGGCATGTGTATATTGCGGTTTCTGGAATAGATGTGTACGGATCTGGGCATGTGTATATTGCGATTTCCGGAATAGAAACATTACTCTAGAATCAGTACAGATTCGTAGGGTAGCTCTGAGACATGATATGATGATGGAATGTGTGTCAGGCATATTCATGGAATTGGGTAAAATCGTGCTAACGGAATAGAGTTACACGAATAGTAAGAAAAAAGGTAACCAGGTTTGATATAACTTGTTTACATTGATTTTGCAAATGTTATTATGGAAACGAATGTTCTCACTAGGCGTTGGCCTAATCGTTTCATATGATGTTTTCTTACCAGGTACTAGCTCGGGAAAGTAAAGGGTTGTGGGACGAGCGTTTTTGGAATAGCAGAGGTGTCAATTAACCAGAAGAGATTTTGTTGGATTGCTTAGATAACTTAGTTAATCTGATTGTAGTGATGTGATTAGATTAATATGTTATTTGAAGAATCCTGTATTGTAAATGTACTCTTGGTGGTTAATTACCTTGCTATATATTTATAAGTTGAAGTTTCTTGTATCATAACTTGTGAAATTCGAGGTTCAAATTAGCCCTGATTTTAGGGTGTTACACATAGGAAACAATTCATGCTCTTTAAAGATTTAGCATCTACTATAGCACAATTTGACTAACACACTCTTCATCCTCTTTAAACTCCCAATGGTCTCATCATATCCCTACTTAGCGACTTTTACAACCAAAACACTTGGTTTCTCCTTTGGGTAATCTCCCATTACTACTCCGTCATTCCATCCCGATCATAATCACACCAGAAAGTCAACTTACCCTCTATGTGCTCCAACAATCTGATTAATAGGTCGTACAACTCATCCGAAAACCCCAAAAGCTTATATCTGATGTTTTCTTTTTCTCTAACATCACCTCACTACGATACTAGCTGGTACATTTAACTAAGCAGTTAATGCCATTACATAACTGTACATTCCTCACTCATAACATCACACTGCAGACCAGATCTCTCATGGCCATTCTTACACAATCCATACGTTCCTTCATATTCTCCCGAATACTACAATCGAGTCTATCTCACTAAATAGTCCTTTCCCAACTTGTTGAGCTATAATTCACGAGTTCTCAATTAGCTCACACGCAACCATTCTAGTTAGCTCTTCTCGATCTGAGTCCTTACAAAAAACAACACATCTCTAATCGACTGGTAAAATCTACACACTCATTTCGTTTGTGCTACACGCCTCCTCATTCTACGTATCCCTCCATACCTCGTAAATAGAACTCTTATTCAGAACGAAAACTCCTCATCCTCTTAACACCCCTACAAGGTGTTCTAACAAATTTCAACCTTCTGGTTCTCGTCTTCGGCCTCGGCCACACTACTCAACTGTCGACTTCTACAACAACAGACAACCTGTAATTATTTTCTTAACTTATTCTTTAGCAAGGGTTCCTTACGGGACCTACTCCTCCCAACATATCCCTATCACTTCCATAATACGTCTCCCTCTATTCTGTACTTACTCCTGCAATAACAATAATACAAGCTCACCTCGAAACTCATACCCAACACCGTGGACGTTTCGCTTCTGTCTCTCAACACTACTCTTAACGAGTTGCTAAAACCAACATCTTGATGACGTCTAGTCCTTCCCCTGGACCCGACCGTCCCTCGACAACCGTACCTCCAGATACCGAACAAGGGTACAGATCCTCATACAGTCGATACTATGATTCACTCCTGACTCTTTCACTGTCCCCCTTTCCTCTTGAACACATGTACTAAAACTACATACGTCCTCCCCTGATTTGTCCAACACCTTTCCACTCTTGGAATCTTACTTTATCTTAGAATATAATATTTCCCCCAACCTGGTGAGTTCGTAGCCTTCATGCATGACAACGCATTAAATAAATCATTTCGCACACTTTATCATTTTAATAAACCACCTTCGCAACTAGCTTGGGTACCCACGACCCCATCATCCTCATAACCTCAATGCCCTGCACAACGATTCCAAGAATCGTGCACATGCATCTATCCGTAAAACTCAATCTTACTCCGACCGAACGATGTTATTACGACAGTAATATGCTGCATGAAAATCTTTTCAGTTGACACAATTCTGAAAGAATTACCGACACAAAGTAAATCGTTCGGTTCTCACACTCATTTGTATGATATCAATAAATCAATAGGTATTTGATTGTAAAAGTTTTGGCTGGCAAACATTTTTTTTGTGACCTTTTTGTAACAATTTAACTTATCATATAAAAAAAATTGTGGAATACTCGCAAATCGTTAGACTCAAAACTTCAAAGTGCAGCGTGGATGAAACCACCTTTTCTTCAAACATGCGCGTGCACATTTGACTCATTTTCGATCAAAATTTATATTTACACATTTAACTTAAATCGTGAAGATGTCATATTACACATAAGAACGTCATGCATGGGACTCTACTTGCATTTGAAGGCTACACACTCTAACAAGGTCAACTGCTTTACTCGCTTAGCTTATCCTTGACACTCTACCTACGACCAACGGTCGCCCTCTCTGTCATGCAACAACTTGCCGAACATACTTTCCACGTCTCACTTATTCAACCCTTTCACACTATTTCGTTCTGATCAACTATCTCATTTTCTACTTCTACATGCTTCTTTTTCACCACAGGTATTTTTTTTACCCTGCCAAAGAAAAGCTCGACTAAGAAGTCAGGGCTCTATTGGTACACTCAAGATTTCAACACTGTTAATCCTTACCAAACTAACTGACCTTATCCCACGAATTCTAGAACTGAGATTTCCCAGAAACCGAAGTCTTACCCAAAATCAATCATTTTATCTTTTCGAATCCGCGAAGATCTACCTCTAGTCGACTCGTAACATTCTAAACAACATTTCTTCTCTACGATGTATACATACATCACCTCATGAACGCTCTCTCATGATACTTCCCCAACAATGGGTCTCAATCTACCCCTCAGGGATCTTGCTAACATTCCAGAGTACTGGAACACGACATTCCAGCAAAGATAGAGGCTATGATGAATTGGGAGACACCAAGAAGTGCATCTGAGATAAGAAGTTTCTTAGGCCTCGCGGGTTATTATCGGAGATTTATTAAAGACTTCTCAAAGATTGCTTCTGCTTTGACTTTATTGACTAGGAAGAACGTGAAGTTTGTCTGGACGGAGAAACAAGAATCGGCTTTCAAAACTTTACGTCAAAAGTTATGTGAAGCCCCTATTCTTGCCTTACCAGAAGGAACAGAAGATTTTGTTGTTTATAGTGATGCTTCCAAGATGGGCCTAGGATGTGTATTGATGCAACGAGGCAAAGTAATTGCTTATGCGTCAAGACAACTTAAGGAGCATGAGAAGAACTATCCAACGCATGATTTGGAATTGGCAGCGGTTGTTTTTGCTTTGAAACTGTGGAGGCATTATTTGTATGGGACTAAGTGTACTCTTTATACTGACCACAAGAGTTTGAAGCATGTCTTTGATCAGAAAGAGTTAAATATGAGACAACGTCGATGGTTAGAGTTACTTAAGGATTATGACTGTGAATTGCATTACCATCCTGGTAAAGCAAATTTAGTAGCTGATGCCTTAAGTAGAAAAGAGTATAGTGGGTGTTTGAAATCAACCAATGCTAGGATTGATGTAATGTCCAGTCTGATTGAAAGATTAAAAGAGGCACAAGCGGAGGCCTTACTAGAGGAGAATCTAAGTATTCTATACATCCTGGAAGTACTAAGATGTATAGAGATTTGAAGTTACACTATTGGTGGCCAGTTATGAAAGTAGATGTGGCTCGAATAGTGGAAAAGTGTACAACATGTGTTTTAGTGAAAGCTGAACATCAGAAACCTTATGGAAGTTTCCAATCTTTGGAGATTCCATAAGGCCAAATTGCGTTAAAAACCAACGTACTTTAATCAGATTCCTATTTTGGGTAACGTACTTTTAAAACCTTTATTTTGGTACTTCAATGATAAAATATCAAACTTTTAAGTACATGGGTTACCTACATAGCAGGTAACCGGTCAACATAAATAAAATGTAATTTTTTTACTGATGACATGGAAATAAAAAATGACATGGAATTAGTGACTGGATACTAAAAAATATCAAACTTTTAAGTACATGGGTTACCTACATAGCAGGTAACCGGTCAACATAAATAAAATGTAATTTTTTTTACTGATGACATGGAAATAAAAAATGGCATGGAATTAGTGACTGGATACTAATAAAACTCAAAAAAAATTAAAAACAATAGGGCTCAAAAATCAAATCGTTCAAACTCATACCCAGTTGAAACGTCGTTGTCTTCATCGTCCCTCATCGCCATCAATCGTGCTTATGATTGCCGGTCGATTGTGGATCTGTTTCCGTCGTCGTGAGGGTTCTGGTCGCCCTCGACCGTGAACCCTGTTCCCGTCGTCGTCTTCTCCTCTTCGCCATCGATTCGAGAACCCTGCTATCGTCGCCCTTTGATTTTCAGATGACTATAAGGTTAGTGTTGCGATTTTGAGAACTCTTCTATGTGTTTACATCTCTTACAAACTCAGAATCTCTTACATCTCTTACCTGTGACTAGAGGATATCGATAATACTCTTTGACCAGAGGAACAAACACATTAGATTTTTGAAAATCTAAGCCACGAACCTGTTTGTAAAAGTCCATACATTGGATTTGGAAAATCCAAGCCACATCATAATATCATATGATGAAAACACGTGTAGGCCTGTAGTAAAACACACATATAAAAAGCATTTATAAACTATTATTATGTGGAATTGTAGCAATTGATTTTAAACTATTACTATGTCAAATAGTTAGTAGGGTTGTTAGCTATGTAATGCAATTGATTTTACCATTTGTAATACATCCTGAATTTTTTATTAGTGTTGATTTTATTATTATTGTGGTTTAATTACTTTTTAGTAGTGACGATAACCTTGGAGGTGCAATAGACTTGAATGAAGATTGGTTAAATGATGGGTTTTCCGATGTCGGTCAAGATGATGTTGCTAGTTTAGATCATCTATCGGATGGAGATGATGAAATTAGGGATGCCCGATTGAAGATGATGAACCTTCATAGTAAAAAGAACAACAACGTGGAAGATTTTGAAGATGGTGACGAAGATGTTCCAATGATGGGTGTTGATGATAGTGTGGAAGTAATGGAAGATGTACATACACAAGCTTATCAACATGACGATTTTTTGACCGAGACGTGTGAGGGCTATGATAGAGATGCATTCATGGAAGAAGAAGTTGATTCGGAAAATGAAGTTCTCCGGACAAAATCAAATGAATTTCCTATACATGATCCCAATGTTCCTTGGAGGCAAATGACTTGCAAAAATTGTTGGGAGGTTGGACATAATTCTAGAGGTTGTAAAAACCCAAAAAAGGATGCACCATCTAAGCAAAAAAATCCAATTGGTAGGCCTAAAGGCGGTGGTTCAAGTAGGGGTTCAAGAGGCGGTAGTTCAAGTAGGGGTAAGTAACCTTGTGGTTCTATATATTTTTATTTAAATTTGCCGAATTTGTTATTCATTAGGTAATTGGCGTGATTTTTTCTTATTTGAAGTTGAAGCAAGAGAAAGGGGAGAAACCATCTAAAAGGACGAAGTGAAGACGGACATAACATCGATTGAGCATTAACGATGTATTAGAACATTTTTGATTTATAATTAATTGCGATGTTATGCTATTTTGGTTTATAATTGGTCTTATGACATTTTTGTAAAAATATTTAACCATTCGCAATATTTTGTTTATTAACTTGTCAAAGGTTTTTTTATTATTATTTTGGTATTGTTTAGTTTATGAAAATTTCAACATACAATAGGCCTAAATTACAAGTTTTATAAATTGAAAATACATATTTCTTAAAAAAATGGCTTGAATTTTAATAATTGAAAAACATAAAATTTACAAAAGAGAAAAAAAAATTGGCGTAAATTTAATAAATGAAAAACATAGAATTTATAAAAAAAGAATAAAGATTTAAAAGAAATAAAAAAATTGGTATGAATGTTTAATAGCTGGAAAAAAAATAAAAAAATAGAAATATGATGTGGATTTTTTTTCTTAGTTGGCATTTATAAAATAAATAAATAATGCCACATCATTAAAACCTGATCCTAGTCATCATTTGTAAGTTATTAGGTAACCCAGATACTTAAAAGTTTGATATTTTATCATTGAAGTACCAAAATGAAGGTTTTAAAAATACGTTACCCAAAATAGGAATCTGATGAAAGTACGTTGGTTTTTAACACAATTTGGCCATTCCATAATGGAAGTGGGAGAAAATTACTATGGATTTCGTGACGAAGTTACCAAAGACACAAAAGGGTAACGACACTATTTGGGTGATTGTGGATCGTTTGACTAAGAGTGCTCATTTTCTAGCTATGAAAGAAGCGTCACCAATTGAGAGATTAGCAAAACTGTATATTGATGAAGTAGTGTCAAGGCATGGTATACCGGTGTCGATAGTGTCAGATCGTGATAGTCGGTTTACCTCGAGATTTTGGCAGTCACTTCAAGAAGAACTAGGTACAAAGGTAAATCTGAGCACTGCTTATCATCCGCAAACTGATGGGCAAAGTGAAAGAACCATTCAAACTTTGGAAGATATGCTCAGGTGTTGTGTATTAGATTTTGGAGGTAACTGGGATACGCATTTACCTTTAGTGGAATTTGTGTATAACAATAGTTATCATTCCAGTATCGGAAGAGCACCTTTCGAAGCTTTGTATGGTCGGAAATGTAGAACTCCGGTGTGTTGGTTAGAAGCCGGAGAAAAGCAGTTTGCTGGTCCGGAGTTAGTACAACAAACAGCTGATAAGGTGAAAGAAATTCGGCAGCATATGAAAGCAGCTCAGGACCGACAGAAGAGTTATGCTGACCCGAAAAGGAGACCAAAAGAATTTCAAGTTGGGGAGCGCGTGATGCTTAAAGTGTCCCCATGGAAGGGTGTGATAAGGTTTGGTAAACGCGGGAAGTTAAGTCCCCGTTTTCTAGGACCTTTCACTATCACTAAAAGGATTGGTTTACAAGCATATCAGTTGGATCTTCCACCAGAGTTGGAAGGGATCCATAACACTTTTCATGTGTGTTATCTTCGGAAATGTCTAGCCGAAGAGGAAGATGTGATTCCACTTACTGATGTAAGAGTGGATGAGAAGAATCGCTGTGTGGAAGAACCAGAGGCAATTTTAGAAAGATCGGTTAGAAAGTTGCGTAGTGGTAAGGAAGTAGCTATGTTGAAAGTACAGTGGAAACACCATCGAGGTGCCAATGTGACTTTAGAGTCGGAAGAGAATATGAAGGATAGGTATCCCCATCTGTTTACCTGATCTTGATTTCGAGGACGAAATCATTTTCAAGTTGGGGAGTATTGTAACACCCTGAATTTTTCTATTTAATATTTTAATGAGGATTGGGATGTATTTGTATTTTGTGTTAACTTTGAGTTATATGGAAGTTTTATAATACAAATAAGGTTAAAATACAAGAGATTAAAGTAGAATGTTACTTTTGGAATTAATGAAACTTGAGGGGGTGTTTGGTTAAGTTTTTAGAAGTGTGTATGGATAAAAAGGAATTGAGATAGAAAATATCTCAGTTTTGTTGTTGGAGTCGGCAAGAAGCAGAAAGAATTCAAGAAGAAAGAAAAAGAGAGAAAAAGGAGAAAGAAAGCAAGCAAGCTTTGTTCATCATTTTGGTAAGAAATTAAAATGAGTTTCTGATAAATTGTTGTAGTTATAGGATTGTAAACGAATCTATGATTGTGAATAGGTTTTCAAATCGTTTTCAGCAGTTTGGGATTGAATTTGTGCAGAAGTTGGTTTAGCAGCATAAGGTGAGTTCATTCGATTCGTTGTACAAATCATTGTTTTTAAGTTGTACTAACCTTAATATAGCTGTATAAATTGATTTAGGACTGAATGGAATACATAGATTGAACTGATTTTACAAGTTAAGTCGATTTGTGGACTTGTTGAAATAACTGTACGCAGTCCCGGTACATGAAAGCCCCGGTACTTATGAGTCCCGGTGCAGTCTCGGTAGAATAAAAAGTCCCGGTAGTGGCAAGTCCCGGTAGTTGGAAGTCCCGGTAGAGGCAATTCCCGAAACTTATGAGTTCCGGTGAAGTCCCGGTACATGTGTTGAATACCGGGAGTTGGGAATACCGGGAGTAGGATAAAAAGAGTCAGTTTTTACATGTTTTGTCTGGTTAAGTTTCTAAAAATTTTCTGGGGGCGCTGCCCCTTGACCCCATCCGCTAACCGAGTAGCGGAACCCCCGTGCTAAGTCGCCGAAGGGGGGCATTTGAGGATGAAGATATGATAAGTTATCTAGTGTTCTTAGATTTGAGAATATGATATGAGCTGTAATATGTTGTTAAGCATATACGTTAGTAAAGTGTAATGGATCCATAGTCACTAGTGGTTATGTACACGTAGAATATATGGAGATTAATCATTATTCTGATGTGTGTGAGAAATCATGGAATAAACATAATTCCTGATTTCTAAGGAAAAGAAGAGATTGACATGTGTATATTGTAATCACTATTTCCTTCTCTAAGAAATAGGCATGTGTATATTGTTATTTCTTAGATGTGTACAGAAATGGGCATGTGTATATTGCGGTTTCTGGAATAGATGTGTACGGATCTGGGCATGTGTATATTGCGATTTCCGGAATAGAAACATTACTCTAGAATCAGTACAGATTCGTAGGGTAGCTCTGAGACATGATATGATGATGGAATGTGTGTCAGGCATATTCATGGAATTGGGTAAAATCGTGCTAACGGAATAGAGTTACACGAATAGTAAGAAAAAAGGTAACCAGGTTTGATATAACTTGTTTACATTGATTTTGCAAATGTTATTATGGAAACGAATGTTCTCACTAGGCGTTGGCCTAATCGTTTCATATGATGTTTTCTTACCAGGTACTAGCTCGGGAAAGTAAAGGGTTGTGGGACGAGCGTTTTTGGAATAGCAGAGGTGTCAATTAACCAGAAGAGATTTTGTTGGATTGCTTAGATAACTTAGTTAATCTGATTGTAGTGATGTGATTAGATTAATAGGTTATTTGAAGAATCATGTATTGTAAATGTACTCTTGGTGGTTAATTACCTTGCTATATATTTATAAGTTGAAGTTTCTTGTATCATAACTTGTGAAATTCGAGGTTCAAATTAGCCCTAATTTTAGGGTGTTACACATAGGAAACAATTCATGCTCTTTAAAGATTTAGCATCTACTATAGCACAATTTGACTAACACACTCTTCATCCTCTTTAAACTCCCAATGGTCTCATCATATCCCTATTTAGCGACTTTTACAACCAAAACACTTGGTTTCTCCTTTGGGTAATCTCCCATTACTACTCCGTCATTCCATCCCGATCATAATCACACCAGAAAGTCAACTTACCCTCTATGTGCTCCAACAATCTGATTAATAGGTCGTACAACTCATCCGAAAACCCCAAAAGCTTATATCTGATGTTTTCTTTCTCTCTAACATCACCTCACTACGATACTAGCTGGTACATTTAACTAAGCAGTTAATGCCATTACATAACTGTACATTCCTCACTCATAACATCACACTGCAGACCAGATCTCTCATGGCCATTCTTACACAATCCACACTTTCCTTCATATTCTCCCGAATACTACAATCGAGTCTATCTCACTAAATAGTCCTTTCCCAACTTGTTGAACTATAATTCACGAGTTCTCAATTAGCTCACACGCAACCATTCTAGTTAGCTCTTCTCGATCTGAGTCCTTACAAAAAACAACACATCTCTAATCGACTGGTAAAATCTACACACTCATTTCGTTTGTGCTACACGCCTCCTCATTCTACGTATCCCTCCATACCTCGTAAATAGAACTCTTATTCAGAACGAAAACTCCTCATCCTCTTAACACCCCTACAAGGTGTTCTAACAAATTTCAACCTTCTGGTTCTCGTCTTCGGCCTCGGCCACACTACTCAACTGTCGACTTCTACAACAACAGACAACCTGTAATTATTTTCTTAACTTATTCTTTAGCAAGGGTTCCTTACGGGACCTACTCCTCCCAACATATCCCTATCACTTCCATAATACGTCTCCCTCTATTCTGTACTTACTCCTGCAATAACAATAATACAAGCTCACCTCGAAACTCATACCCAACACCGTGGACGTTTCGCTTCTGTCTCTCAACACTACTCTTAACGAGTTGCTAAAACCAACATCTTGATGACGTCTAGTCCTTCCCCTGGACCCGACCGTCCCTCGACAACCGTACCTCCAGATACCGAACAAGGGTACAGATCCTCATACAGTCGATACTATGATTCACTCCTGACTCTTTCACTGTCCCCCTTTCCTCTTGAACACATGTACTAAAACTACATACGTCCTCCCCTGATTTGTCCAACACCTTTCCACTCTTGGAATCTTACTTTATCTTAGAATATAATATTTCCCCCAACCTGGTGAGTTCGTAGCCTTCATGCATGACAACGCATTAAATAAATCATTTCGCACACTTTATCATTTTAATAAACCACCTTCGCAACTAGCTTGGGTACCCACGACCCCATCATCCTCATAACCTCAATGCCCTGCACAACGATTCCAAGAATCGTGCACATGCATCTATCCGTAAAACTCAATCTTACTCCGACCGAACGATGTTATTACGACAGTAATATGCTGCATGAAAATCTTTTCAGTTGACACAATTCTGAAAGAATTACCGACACAAAGTAAATCGTTCGGTTCTCACACTCATTTGTATGATATCAATAAATCAATAGGTATTTGATTGTAAAAGTTTTGGCTGGCAAACATTTTTTTTGTGACCTTTTTGTAACAATTTAACTTATCATATAAAAAAAATTGTGGAATACTCGCAAATCGTTAGACTCAAAACTTCAAAGTGCAGCGTGGATGAAACCACCTTTTCTTCAAACATGCGCGTGCACATTTGACTCATTTTCGATCAAAATTTATATTTACACATTTAACTTAAATCGTGAAGATGTCATATTACACATAAGAACGTCATGCATGGGACTCTACTTGCATTTGAAGGCTACGCACTCTAACAAGGTCAACTGCTTTACTCGCTTAGCTTATCCTTGACACTCTACCTACGACCAACGGTCGCCCTCTCTGTCATGCAACAACTTGCCGAACATACTTTCCACGTCTCACTTATTCAACCCTTTCACACTATTTCGTTCTGATCAACTATCTCATTTTCTACTTCTACATGCTTCTTTTTCACCACAGGTATTTTTTTTACCCTGCCAAAGAAAAGCTCGACTAAGAAGTCAGGGCTCTATTGGTACACTCAAGATTTCAACACTGTTAATCCTTACCAAACTAACTGACCTTATCCCACGAATTCTAGAACTGAGATTTCCCAGAAACCGAAGTCTTACCCAAAATCAATCATTTTATCTTTTCGAATCCGCGAAGATCTACCTCTAGTCGACTCGTAACATTCTAAACAACATTTCTTCTCTACGATGTATACATACATCACCTCATGAACGCTCTCTCATGATACTTCCCCAACAATGGGTCTCAATCTACCCCTCAGGGATCTTGCTAACATTCCAGAGTACTGGAACACGACATTCCAGCAAAGATAGAGGCTATGATGAATTGGGAGACACCAAGAAGTGCATCTGAGATAAGAAGTTTCTTAGGCCTCGCGGGTTATTATCGGAGATTTATTAAAGACTTCTCAAAGATTGCTTCTGCTTTGACTTTATTGACTAGGAAGAACGTGAAGTTTGTCTGGACGGAGAAACAAGAATCGGCTTTCAAAACTTTACGTCAAAAGTTATGTGAAGCCCCTATTCTTGCCTTACCAGAAGGAACAGAAGATTTTGTTGTTTATAGTGATGCTTCCAAGATGGGCCTAGGATGTGTATTGATGCAACGAGGCAAAGTAATTGCTTATGCGTCAAGACAACTTAAGGAGCATGAGAAGAACTATCCAACGCATGATTTGGAATTGGCAGCGGTTGTTTTTGCTTTGAAACTGTGGAGGCATTATTTGTATGGGACTAAGTGTACTCTTTATACTGACCACAAGAGTTTGAAGCATGTCTTTGATCAGAAAGAGTTAAATATGAGACAACGTCGATGGTTAGAGTTACTTAAGGATTATGACTGTGAATTGCATTACCATCCTGGAAAAGCAAATTTAGTAGCTGATGCCTTAAGTAGAAAAGAGTATAGTGGGTGTTTGAAATCAACCAATGCTAGGATTGATGTAATGTCCAGTCTGATTGAAAGATTAAAAGAGGCACAAGCGGAGGCCTTACTAGAGGAGAATCTAAGTATTCTATACATCCTGGAAGTACTAAGATGTATAGAGATTTGAAGTTACACTATTGGTGGCCAGTTATGAAAGTAGATGTGGCTCGAATAGTGGAAAAGTGTACAACATGTGTTTTAGTGAAAGCTGAACATCAGAAACCTTATGGAAGTTTCCAATCTTTGGAGATTCCATAAGGCCAAATTGCGTTAAAAACCAACGTACTTTAATCAGATTCCTATTTTGGGTAACGTACTTTTAAAACCTTTATTTTGGTACTTCAATGATAAAATATCAAACTTTTAAGTACATGGGTTACCTACATAGCAGGTAACCGGTCAACATAAATAAAATGTAATTTTTTTACTGATGACATGGAAATAAAAAATGACATGGAATTAGTGACTGGATACTAAAAAATATCAAACTTTTAAGTACATGGGTTACCTACATAGCAGGTAACCGGTCAACATAAATAAAATGTAATTGTTTTTACTGATGACATGGAAATAAAAAATGGCATGGAATTAGTGACTGGATACTAATAAAACTCAAAAAAAATTAAAAACAATAGGGCTCAAAAATCAAATCGTTCAAACTCATACCCAGTTGAAACGTCGTTGCCTTCATCGTCCCTCATCGCCATCAATCGTGCTTCTGATTGCCGGTCGATTGTGGATCTGTTTCCGTCGTCGTGAGGGTTCTGGTCGCCCTCGACCGTGAACCCTGTTCCCGTCGTCGTCTTCTCCTCTTCGCCATCGATTCGAGAACCCTGCTATCGTCGCCCTTTGATTTTCAGATGACTATAAGGTTAGTGTTGCGATTTTGAGAACTCTTCTATGTGTTTACATCTCTTACAAACTCAGAATCTCTTACATCTCTTACCTGTGACTAGAGGATATCGATAATACTCTTTGACCAGAGGAACAAACACATTAGATTTTTGAAAATCTAAGCCACGAACCTGTTTGTAAAAGTCCATACATTGGATTTGGAAAATCCAAGCCACATCATAATATCATATGATGAAAACACGTGTAGGCCCTGTAGTAAAACACACATATAAAAAGCATTTATAAACTATTATTATGTGGAATTGTAGCAATTGATTTTAAACTATTACTATGTCAAATAGTTAGTAGGGTTGTTAGCTATGTAATGCAATTGATTTTACCATTTGTAATACATCCTGAATTTTTTATTAGTGTTGATTTTATTATTATTGTGGTTTAATTACTTTTTAGTAGTGACGATAACCTTGGAGGTGCAATAGACTTGAATGAAGATTGGTTAAATGATGGGTTTTCCGATGTCGATCAAGATGATGTTGCTAGTTTAGATCATCTATCGGATGGAGATGATGAAATTAGGGATGCCCGATTGAAGATGATGAACCTTCATAGTAAAAAGAACAACAACGTGGAAGATTTTGAAGATGGTGACGAAGATGTTCCAATGATGGGTGTTGATGATAGTGTGGAAGTAATGGAAGATGTACATACACAAGCTTATCAACATGACGATTTTTTGACCGAGACGTGTGAGGGCTATGATAGAGATGCATTCATGGAAGAAGAAGTTGATTCGGAAAATGAAGTTCTCCGGACAAAATCAAATGAATTTCCTATACATGATCCCAATGTTCCTTGGAGGCAAATGACTTGCAAAAATTGTTGGGAGGTTGGACATAATTCTAGAGGTTGTAAAAACCCAAAAAAGGATGCACCATCTAAGCAAAAAAATCCAATTGGTAGGCCTAAAGGCGGTGGTTCAAGTAGGGGTTCAAGAGGCGGTAGTTCAAGTAGGGGTAAGTAACCTTGTGGTTCTATATATTTTTATTTAAATTTGCCGAATTTGTTATTCATTAGGTAATTGACGTGATTTTTTCTTATTTGAAGTTGAAGAAAGAGAAAGGGGAGAAACCATCTAAAAGGACGAAGTGAAGACGGACATAACATCGATTGAGCATTAACGATGTATTAGAACATTTTTGATTTATAATTAATTGCGATGTTATGCTATTTTGGTTTATAATTGGTCTTATGACATTTTTGTAAAAATATTTAACCATTCGCAATATTTTGTTTATTAACTTGTCAAAGGTTTTTTTATTATTATTTTGGTATTGTTTAGTTTATGAAAATTTCAACATACAATAGGCCTAAATTACAAGTTTTATAAATTGAAAATACATATTTCTTAAAAAAATGGCTTGAATTTTAATAATTGAAAAACATAAAATTTACAAAAGAGAAAAAAAAAATTGGCGTAAATTTAATAAATGAAAAACATAGAATTTATAAAAAAAGAATAAAGATTTAAAAGAAATAAAAAAATTGGTATGAATGTTTAATAGCTGGAAAAAAATAAAAAAATAGAAATATGATGTAGATTTTTTTTCTTAGTTGGCATTTATAAAATAAATAAATAATGCCACATCATTAAAACCTGATCCTAGTCATCATTTGTAAGTTATTAGGTAACCCAGATACTTAAAAGTTTGATATTTACATGACCGTCCTCGGTACCTTATTAGTCCTATTTTCACTATAGTGTCCTTCTAACGCATTTCTTATATCAAAATAGTGCCTTCCTAACGCATTCCATGATTCTCAGTTGTGATTTCTACTCCCAAAGTTTAAGTTTAGGCCCGTCCGGTCACCTAAATCCTTTAAACTATGGCTCTGATACCAACTGTAACAACCCAGTCTAAATAAAGCATACATAGCACTAATATTAAATAATTACAAAACTGGGTCCGTAAAATTTCATTACATCTGTCTACATAACTTAGGTTGGCGGAAACAACCTATACACAACTGAGTATAACTACCACTAAAAGTATGAGTGACACTGTCTCTATCTGCATCTGTCCTCTATCATGCTCTTGCTCACTTACCTGAGCCTCCTACAATCTGCTTACCTGAAAAGATTTAGTTTGGAAAATGCGAGGGTTAGACCATGAGGTCTAGTGAGTCCTTCCTCACAGTTCTCAAAATCATTTTAAAAACTTTTCATGACTTTCAGATATATAAACTTTCAATGTAAATCATTCATAAAAATATGATGATAAAAATCATCCACGGATAAAGGTCCGCCCCTCGTAATCTGACACCCTGAAGCCACCCTAAGGTGACAACGAGTCAGTCTCATGCTGCCTTATATCAGGGCCACACTACCCCTGGCATAAAGGGTCTACTCTCCCGCACGAGCACTGGTGGGTCTACTCTCCCGTCTTGGCCAGTTTACGTCTAACACAATGTATGCATACATCTCATATAAAACTTTAAACATCTTTCATGCAATCAAAAGCATAATAACAATCATGGCATTTCGCATCATGAAATCACTTTAAAAGCACTTTAAAAAGGGCACGTATTTTAGTTAGAAAACTCACATGGCTTGCTTGCTTGCTCCAAAGCTTCTCACTTACACTTCCGATCTCTAGGTGGAACACCTATTATATTAATAACGTATGTCATAATCCGTTCATTTATTACTCGAGTTAAATCCCGAACTCCACCCAAACTTATCTAAGTTGGTAGATTACACTTCTAGTCCAAAAATCATAACTAATGGTCTTTGTTTACCCATCAAAAGAAATGTTATACCAGATCATTTACTTTACTCAACTCTAGATTCTCAACATACTAGTAAAACACTGAATTCTAAATCTCAGTCTCAAAATAAACGAACCCCAGATTTATATATATAAAACCGGACCTTAGATTAGCTCGCTTACACCCAAGCCCGAGTTTAAATAATACATGGGAGCCCACATTAATTAGCAAATTAATTCCATAATTAATTAACAACTCGAAGTCCACTAAACCAAAATATTTGACTACCAGATTGCTATTAAAGGGAGTTTTGAAACCTATGTCTCGAACACGCTTTGCGCCAAGCGAGCATTGCGCCAAACCACCATCCATTCTTCCCATAAAATTAATCAATCAAGACATTTAATTAAAGCTATCCCCATTCATGCTCTTAACTAGAATTCACGATTTAAAACTTTAATTCGCTAGCTTAAGCGAGAAGCAACCTTAAGAGTGATTACCAAGGTTCTCGCTACAATTTAAACATCATAGTCGATTCCTTACTCAACTTACCCATTTTAAACATTTGATTTATAAAATGTTTCTAACAAACAATTCTTCCTAAACATTCCATTTGATGAGGTTTTAAGCCTTAAACACAAATTCTTACATAATCCAGTTTCAACTACCTGATAATCCAACAAGGTTTAAATAAACAAATGCTTTCTATAATTTAACAAACCCACTTTGATTATCATTTAGTGTCCCAAAAACTAAATCCTAAACACCATGAACAAAAACTAAGGAGAAAGTGGCTTAGATGATATACCTGAATTTTGATTGCAAGAACTTCTCCTCTATTTCTCCCAAATCGCAAGAAATAGCCGACTCAAACACCTCCGACGACTACCACCAACAGCCACCACCGCCGGCGACCACCACCGGCAGCCACCACCGCCGGCGACCACCAGGACTGCCCAAATCGCGGCCTCTTCCCTCGTCGTCTCTCTCTCTCCTCGTCGTCTCTCTCTCCTCGTCGTCTCTCTCTCCTCGTCGTCTCTCTCTCCCCCGTCGTCTCTCTCTCCTCGTCGACTCTCTCTCCCTATCGTCTCTCTCTCCTCGTCGACTCTCTCTCCCTGTCGTCTCTCTCTCCTCGTCGACTCTCTCTCCTCGTCGACTGTCTCTCTCTCTCTCTCTCTCACCGGTTGTCTCTCTTTCTTGCCGGCTGCACACCCATGACACCCAAGGCCATCTCCTTTTTCTCTTCCCTTCTTTCTCTCGATGACAGCCTCCACAAAAACCCTTAATTGATTTCTTATTTCAGCCACAAAAGTGGCGTACAACTAAAGAAAAGAGGGATTAATTCCCCAATTTTTCACATTCTACCCTCATACTTATCAAAATTAAACAATTATCACCCCTAACTTCTATTTAACTCACATTACCTATTTTGGGTTATTACACTTCACGTATTTGAATGTTATTGTTTTAATTTTTAATTCCCAAAATAAAATTTGAACATTTTTAAATATGACACGATCAATTTTTGTGTCATATTTCAACCTAACAATATGGACGAATACCTTAAGAAATGCATATGAGACCAAGTGATGGTGTCTTCACAACATCCCTCTAAAGTCGACTTAAAACCTGATTGGTTTGATATCATCTCTTTCAATTAGACGTACTCTTGCTGGTTTTTGGATGACGGTTCTTAGGTGGTGCCGATGTTACCTCATCTGGTATTCCCAGAAACCAAACGGTGTATTCCGAGAAACCTTATGTAGACCAGGATTTATTTTTCTAACATCCAACTGATATTATTTCCCTGGCTGTCCACTCGCGATAAGGGTTTTAGCTATTCACGGATGGAATGATGTTGCAACCTACGTGGTTAGACGGGTTCTTGTGACTTGGTATATATTTATTTTGTACGCATTAAATTCGAACAATTGTTTTATAGATTAATTTAACAAAATGATTTTTTATTAACCAGATTACAAGTCTCACTGTACAGTTTGGTCCATGTGGTTTGTTAAAAATAATTATTTTTGTATGTATAGTTTTAAGGGGAATTAATTAAAATGCCACAAGTTTGAAGTGGACTTACCAAAATACCCCAAATTTTGAAAAGTTTATCAAAATGCCATAAATTTCCACGGTGAGAGCCCTCTATAGCGGGCAGGGACTGAAAGTGAAAAATTTTGCAAGATTATTTACACTTTCAGTCCCCACCGCGGGCCATCACAGGCCTCGATCGCGGGGTCAGGGACTGAAAGTGTAACTATATCTTGCAAAAAATTTCACAATTGGTCCCTGACCGCGATCACGGGCTCCATAACGCGGGAAAAAATGGCATTTTGGTAAACTTTTTATTTTTTTGGTAAGTCCACTTCAAACTTGTGGCATTTTAGTTAATTTCCCTAGTTTTAATATTACAAAAATAATCATTACGACTTGAAAAACACTTCCGAATTCCATCCCTCCAATTCAAATGACCATTAAGAAATTGTTAAACCGGAGGCATTTAGAGCATCTCCAACAGATTCTTTATAACTTTTCTAAAATAGGGACTTAAAAGTTAAAATCTCTAAAATGAATTACATTTAGCTCCAACAAATTTTTTATTTCAGAGAACTCACTTCTATTGGTGGAAATCAATAAAAAAGTAATTTCTCTCTCCACCTAGCAAATTTTAGAGATTTCTCTAAACTGGGAGCTTTCTCTATTTTAGAGAACAATATAAAGAATAGAAATGCAATTTTTTCTATTTTAGAGAAGCTGTTGGAGATGCTCTTAAGTCCTAATGTCCTATTATCGGTTTTTTTATCCTATCAAAAACTACAAGGACTAACATCATAAAATTACTTTTGGCTTTTGGTTGGGTAATTTTATTTTGTTGATAAAATGACAAAAACACTCCTTGTTTAACGCAAAAAAATTAACGTCCGCTAGAGGGAGGAACAAAATACGGGCGTTATTACAAACCATTATAATCATCTTGTTACTTTAAAACTGTAAAAACGAAAAATATTAATTTCAACGAGCCATATGGACCAAATTTGTAATTTACTCTATTATTTGTTACCAACACTATGTTGCATATGTCAGTATAGTTTAAAAAGTCGAGTTTAAACATGAATAATGATTAAATAAAAGAATACAAAACAGTTAAATCAAAAGTGATTATGGCATTGTTTGGCAAAAAAAAACTAGCTTATAAGCTAGCGTTTTTTTGGTGTACATGTTTGGATGACCATAAGCTAGCTTGAAATAGCGTTTCAGTAGCTTTTTGTGAATATTCCAATATTGCCCCTTATTATTATTAATAAATATTAATTTTTAAATTTAATTATTATTAATTAATAAAAATTAATTAATATTAACTGAAAATTATTAAATTAAATTTTAATTATATATTGATATTAACTTTTTATTATTTAGAGTTATTGTTAATCATATAAATTATTTTTATATATTTTATAATATTAATTAATATATTTTAATTACCATCTACTATTATCTTTTTAAGTATTATTTGATTTTTTTTTCAAATTATATATAACGGTTATTTAAAATCATAAGTTAATATATATTTTTTTCTAAAACATGTTTTAACAAATTAAAAAGAGTAAATTACATAAATCGTCCCTGATGTTTGGTCCCTTTTTGGATATGGTCCCTATTTCGAAAAAATTACACGGATCGTCCCTGAGGTTCGACAAAGCGCACGGAATTGGTCCCTCCCTCTAACGGAATCTGTTAACCCAGTTAAGTCTAAGGGTATTTTGGTATTTTTACGTTAGATTTTGTCTTTATTCTAAAAGAAAACTAAAAAATAAAAAAACCTGCAACCCCCACCCCCCCTTCTTCTTCCTCTCATACTGAACCTGCAACATTTCTTCTTCCTCTCCTATTGAACTTGCAACATGGGTTTTTAAGACCCATACACACGTATATACAGTTTGATCGATATGATTATGTTATTTATTTAGATATACACACACCAATATGGTGATGAAATCATGCGCATGCAAGTTTCCTGAGAGCAGTCAAAACCTCTCTCTCTCTTTCTCTCTATCTCTCTCTTATTTATAGAGTAACTTGACATGGAAATAAAAAAAACCTGGAAGTACATGACCTGCACTAGATTTATTATGCACCAGCAATGGTGATTTTAGACAAGAAAATAGGGCCAGGTTACAAGAATCAATCCAAGAAACCCTAATTACGACAGAACCCACAAAGGGAACAAGCTCCATGGATGAAGGCCAAACACAGTCCTGCAGTGATGAGAAAAGCGATGGTGTACGAAAGAGGCCATTGACTTTCTCGATGTTGTGTTTGATTTTTCGTTTGTTTGAGTGTTTTTAGATCCACTTAACTTTCACATATCATTTCTTCTTAAATTTTCGAGCAAGTCTTCTGAAAGTCGACAGTGCGCCACCTCGCCGGAAAAACGGGTTGGCCGGAAATGATGAGTTTTTGCCGGAGTTTTTACTGTTATTTAAGTACAGATCTGTTCATTATCAATTTTTGATAATTCTAAAATTTTCAGGATTGAATTTCGTCAAGAAAACAACAAGATTCGTCGGTTGAAAGTCGTTCGCCGGATTCTGCACTTTCTCGCCGGAAACTGCATATTTTGGCCGGAAAAACGTGACTCGCTGGAGACTCGTTGTTCATCAATTTTTGTGTTGCATGATCTAGTTTATGGGTGGAAAATAATGTTTGTGGTTCTAAGATCGTAAAGGAATTAATTTGATTTAAGTTTGGACGTGAAAACATGGAGAGTGAACCAGCAGTTCACACTTTGATGCTTGTAGCTACTTGAATCTGGTTTGAAACCAGGGTGGTTGTAGGCGACGGAGATGGCCGGAGGTGGTGGCTGGAGGTGGGGAAGAAGAAAGGTGAGGAAGGGGGTGGGGGTTGTCGTGAGGAAGAAGAAGAAGGTGGGGGGTATTTTTTTAATTTGTTTTTTAGTTTTCTTTTAGAATAAAGACAAAATCTAACGTAAAAAGACCAAAATACCCTTAGACTTAACTGGGTTAACAGATTCCGTTAGAGGGAGGGACCAATTCCGTGCGCTTTGTCGAACCTCAGGGACGATCCGTGTAATTTTTTCGAAATAGGGACCATATCCAAAAAGGGACCAAACATCAGGGACGATTTATGTAATTTACTCAATTAAAAATTTATGGTATATATGTAATAATAAGTTTTAAATTCTTTTAATTAACATGTTGTATTATTTAATTTTTCTTTACTACACTGGTTGTATTAATTAACATATTATATTTTTATAAATTTGTTTTAATTATATAAATAAATATCGTAATTGATAATTTTTTTGAAGATGTCATTTTTGGTCATTTTACATGTTTATAAGCTAGTTTTGCCAAACGTGAATTTTTCATCAGCTAGATTATCAGCTACCAGGCACCAGCTAGCTTATGAGTCAACAACTAGCTTATCAGCTAGTTTGCCAAACATAGCCTATATATTAAGGCATTGTTTGGCACAAAAAAACTAGCTTATAAGCTAGCTTTTTTTATGGGTACATGTTTGGATGACCATAAGCTAGCTTTTTGAAACGCTAATTGAAGTAGCTTTTCAGTAGTTTTTTGTGAATATTCCAATATTGCTCTTATTAATATTAATTATTATTTACTAACTATTATTATTAATAAATATTAATTGTTTAAATTTAATTATTACTAATTAATTAATATAACTGAAAATTATTAAATTAAGTTTTAATTATACATTGATATTAATTTTTAATTATTTAAAGTTCTTGTTAATTATCATATAAATTATTTTTATTTATTTGTTAATAACTTAATATTGATCAATATATTTTAATTATGAATTACTATTTATCTTTTCAATTATTATTTAATTAATTTTTTCATATTGTATGTAAGGGCACCCACACAGGGCTTTCAATATGAATTGCATATCATCCACCTCATCATATTTGAAAGCCATGTAGGAATCCAATTGCAACACTTGCAATTGCAAGTGCAAGTGCAAGCCAAATGTGGGTCCCACATAGGTTAAAATTTCACTTTATATTATTATATAATATATTTGTTAACAAAAAATAATTAAAATATATATAATAATTTATAAAGTAATTAATAAATGTTGTAGTGGGACCCAATTGAAAGTGTAAATGAATTGCAGGTGTGTGGATGGTAATTGCAAAAGCTGATGTGGCACAATTGAAAGTGTAAATGAATTGCAGGTGTGTGGATGGTCTAACGGTTATTTAAAATCATAAATTAATATATATATTTTTTCTAAAACTTGTTTTAACAAATTCAAAATTTATAGTATATATGTAATAATAAATTTTAAATTATTTTAATTAACATGTTATATTATTTATTTTTTTACTATATTGGTTGTATTATTTAACATATTATATTGCTATAAATTTGTTTTAATTATATAATTAAATATTGTAATTGATAATAATTTGAAGATGCCCTTTTTGGTAATTTTACATCTTTATAAGCTAGTTTTGTCAAGCGTGACTTCTTCATCAGCTAGCTTATCAGCTAGTTTGCCAAACATAGCCTAAACTTATGTGTGAAATTACATGTGGTTACACATGGTACCTTGAGTTGCCTGTACACACTTGAGTTAACCGTGTTCCACAATCAAATATCATTTCAGTATAAAATCACATGTTATTTCAGTACAAAATTATATATGATTGATCTATTTTTTTTTTGAATTTGTTGTTATAGATCATATTTCTAGCGAAAGAAGATACAAAACAAAAAAAACGTCATAATACTTGTAATTTTTTTGTATTTTATTACAATTTGAAGTAAAAGTTAAGTCAAAAAAGGTATGCAAAAATAAGTCAATAACTTGTGGACAACCAATGCATTTGAATTACATTTTATAAATTACAAAAATGTAAGGCGAAGCATAATCAAGCTTTAGAAAAATATATTATGTATTTCGTACAAGAAATGGGAACCAAAAATATAACCTTTTTATATATTTTCTTTTAATTTTATAGTTATTTTTCTACTAAAATATAAAATGGCAATATTCCAACAACCTCTTATTTATTTTTGATCTTTTTTTAAGATCATTATATTAAATAAAATTTAAAAATGTCATCGAATATTGATATAAGATTTTATTAATAAGACAAAGTAGAAAGTTGTAAGTAATTACACACGATTTAAACGAAATTTAATTTACCAATTTAACTTATTCTGATAATTGAAGATCTTGTCGAGTGTACTGACAGACGTTTTGAGCATCGAATGTAGGGAGACCGGAGCCAACAAACTGCCAAAGAAAGTCAAAGCTCATAGGATATGGAATATTTGGTGCTTTGCAGTATAGTTCGACGACGGTGGTGGTTATGTGGAGGAAGTGGTGGGTACATGTGGTAAAACGACATATTCTAGTAGTAAAACATGTATTTTCGATTGGCTATAAAGACCTCGGCGACGAGGGGTATTTTTTACATGGTCTAAATAGGAAGTAGCCATGTAACAAAATGGTTAAATCAGACTTCCAACTTAACTGATAAAAAATAAAGCATAACTAAAATCGACTATTTACTTAGGGGGTGTTTGTTTTTGAAAAATACGTCTTAAAACCTCTTAAGTCTGAAAATTAAGAGGTTTTCAGATTTAAGACCGTTTGTTTTATTTTTAGAAAAAAGTCTGAAAACCTCTTAATGTCCTCTGAAATTTTAGAGGTGCACCATCCACTTAATCCCTCTTATTTTTTTGAAGGGTTCAGTTCATTCTACCTCATCTTCAATTGCTCGCATGGTTGATGGGTATGAGTGTGTGTGTTATCAAATAGTGGTCTCTTTCAAGTTGGAATTTTAAAACATAATATTTTTAGTCAATTAAGATGTTTATCATTTTATAAAAACAAACAGTCTTAATATTTCAGATTTCAGACTTCAGCATCACCTCTTACTTTTTAGATGTAAAATCAAGTTTCAGATTTCAGATCTCTTAAAAAACAAACAACACCTTAGTAAATGAGTTAAAACCAACAGTTATTTATACACATCTTGTTTTTATGTTTAGTTTCGTTGTTCGCCTAATCGTTTTTAAGAAAATTTTCATTATATTGTCTTTCACACAATATTTTAAAAAAACTTAACCAATAATGAAATATAGTAAATTATAAATAAATGTTAAAAATCATTTTAAAGATGATCCAATTTTTAAAACATTACATTAAAAATATTAATATTTAAATATGCCTTATTATGTGAATATATATCGCGTGGGCTTTTTTTAATACAAAACGATGTAAACGAAAGAATTAATTATCCATAACGTGGGCCATAACTATAAAGCCACGTGGCATGCAACAGATCGTCCGATTTAATCCTCTGTTAGGCCATCCGTAGCGGTAGCGGGTAAGGGTGAGGTGGCCATCGAGTAAGCGGGTAAGGGGGTACGGGGGGAGGCGGGTTGCTAGCGGGTTAGGGGAGCGGGTTCACCAACCCGATGGAAGCCGAAGCAGGGTGTGAGGAGGGTGGGTCCTAATTAGTTCAGCGGGTAGTATTGGGTTCTGTGGGTAGGCGGTACTCCACTTTTGAGTAAAGAGGGTAGGAAAGAGAAAAACTAATGTGGCACACATGTGACAATCGGGTTCAATGGGTACCGGTACTCATGGTCTTATTATATTATTATATGGCTGCAACCAATTTAGACCATATAAAAAGTCAAAAACACCCCTCGTCGTCGGAATCTTTATACTCCACCGATTAACCCATGCTTCACCACTAGTACATCACGCTTTACCACTCGTACCCTCCACTTCCGCCATGGTCATCCACCACCACCACCACTTCCTCCTCCTCCTCCGCCTCCTCCTCTTTCTACCGTCACTCCATCTCTCCACCAGCTCCGACCACCACCACCACCGGAATCTGCTTCAAAGCGCCAACGTCTCATGTCCTCTGAACTTTGACTTGATTCGCCGGCTTGTCGGCTCCCGCCAGTTTAGATTCGATGTTCAAACCGCCTGCCGGTACTCTCAGCAAGGTCTCCGGTTAGTAGAAGCTGATTACCTTCGTCGTACGAACTCCTTCGTGCCGCTGCTCAACTCCGCCGAGTCGTGTTGGACTTCATACCAAACCGTCGTCGATGATTTCTTCCCTAATTTTGACCTCCGGCGAAACTGCGGCTTCGAAACGAGCTGGATCGCCGTCTCCGGTTGTATGAATATAACTAATCGGCAACAATTTGAAGGAAACGTATCTAGATCGTCGCTAAACACCGCCTTTTCAGCGTGTAATCAGTCACTCTCCGGCTCCTCCTGTTCGGCGTGCACCGTCGCGCTTTCTAATCTCCAGGCGTCACACTTGAACGGAGCCTCCGTCGGAAACCTAACCGACTGCCGTGCTTATCCATTCATCTACGCCGCCGCCTTCGCCAATCGATTCGGACCTACAGACAGAGGTACGGCCGTTTGTTTGTTCTCCCTTGATCTCGACTTTGCAGATTCAAAGAACAAATCCAAAACAATCATAATTGTGATCATCGTTGTTATCATTACGGTATTTCTATTTGCAATTGCGATCGGATTTTGGTATTATCGGAAAAAAAAACTCGAGAATTTGTCGCTAAAGCGAAGATCTAGAATAGCTGAAAGCAATTCGGTCTCTGCTTTAGATTCAATCACCGGAAGCACAACGCTAATCCGATACACCATTGATGATATCAAAGAAGCTACTAGAAACTTCTCGAGAGACAACATAATTGGAAGAGGAGGTTATGGAAACGTATACAAAGGATTTTTAACAGACGGATCTGAAGTCGCATTGAAACGATTCAAAAACTGTTCCGCCGCCGGCGACGCCAGTTTCACACACGAAGTGGAGGTCATCGCCAGTGTCCGCCACGTAAATCTGGTGGCATTGAGAGGCTACTGCACCGCCACTACGCCGTTCGAAGGCTACCAACGGATCATCGTTTGCGATTTGGTCAAAAACGGCAGCCTTCACGATCATCTTTTCGATAATTCGTCAACTCGAAGCCACCTCAATTGGCCGATTCGCCGTAAAATCGCATTAGGCACGGCCCGAGGATTAGCTTATTTGCACTACGGAGCACAACCAGCGATCATCCATCGAGATATAAAAGCGAGCAACATATTAGTGGATGAAAACTTCGAAGCCAAAGTGGCTGATTTCGGGCTGGCAAAGTTCGCCCCCGAGGGGGCGACCCATTTGAGCACTCGGGTTGCAGGAACAATGGGCTACGTGGCCCCAGAGTACGCGTTATATGGTCAATTAACCGAAAGGAGTGATGTTTATAGCTTTGGAGTCGTGCTTTTAGAGCTTTTAAGTGGTAAAAAGGCTCTTCTTGCGGTTGGGGATGGTCAACAACCGGTTCTTCTAGCCGATTGGGCTTGGTCAATGGTGCGAAACGGTACACCGTTAGAAGTTATTGATAATGAGATGTCGGAATGTGGTTCGCCGGAGATCATGGAGAAGTTTGTGTTGGCGGCGGTTCTTTCGTCTCACCCACAATTGTACGCCCGACCAACGATGGATCAAGTGTTGAAAATGTTGGATACGGATTTGGCTGTTCCTTCCATACCCGAAAGACCGATACCACTTATATCGAGGATTGAGGATATTGAGAACTCCATTAGTAGTAGCGGATCGGGTCAATTGTATACTCCTAGAGGGTACCAAACATATACGTTTGAGGATGGGTGGCCCGCTGCCAGAGAGGAGGCGGAGGAGGTGGCGGCAGAGGAGGAGGAAGAACGTCGACGTTCAAGTTGTCGGTCATCTGCCGCCGCCCGGGTGGAGGTGGAGGAGGAGGAGGAGGAAAAAGAAGAAGAACGTCGGCTTTCAAGTTGCCGATAGCATCGGCGAGAGGTACCCTTTCATGATTTTGTTCTTATTTTTTCCAGTGGTTGAAATTTTATTCATGTAACTTAAAAAGTTTTGAGTTTAAATTCTATATTTGGCAAACTAGTTGATAAGCTAACTTATGACTTATAAGCTAGTTGGTGTTAGGAGTAATCAATCATATGTTTGGTTTTGTATAAAAACAACAAAGAAATTGGTAGAAATTTGTATAGAACAAATCTTTTACAATCACAATTCCAATACCAAAACGACAATAGACGTAAACCTTACTTGAATTCGTAGATAATCGAAGATAACGTGTCGATTGAGGCCTGCACGGAAGCAGTGTCCTAAGACAAAAATTCGCCGGTGGTATTGGCGTTTGTCCCGAGGATACAACAATCGTATTCAAGTATCTCACTTGAATCTAGCGAATCGTCATATGTTTGGTGAAGAACGAGAATGAGAGAAAACCCAGAAATCTATGATATTCCATGTAAAATTCGTTCTTAAAACGAAGAGGAGAAGTGTGGCTTTTATAGTTTTTCGATTGCTAACTGCCAAACTGTCAGACGTTCCGCGCTAGTGGCGGCGCTAGTGAACTCGCGCCAAAAGTCGCGCCGAGCTCTGTATCAGATGCCCGCGCGCGCTTTCCCACGCGACCTTGGTCGCGCCGTGAACCGCGCCAAGCGCTGTTAGCCTACACCACTTGATCCTCAATCGTTAACTCTCGACCCCATCGAGACCCCAAGAGCCCAATCTTTGACATTTAAATATGTATAATTATGTCAAAGAGAGCTCACCAAGAACACCACACTCCAAGCCCAAGCAATTAAATGATTCATTTAATGCTCACTGGTTTGAGTTTATTAAGTGTTCTAACATTTGCCTTGGCTCCTATGTGGGACAAGGTTTCTCGCATCTCAACTAAGTTCCAACAGCTGGTAGCTGATAAGCTAGCTGATGAAAAAGTCACGTTTGGCAAAAAGTAGCTTATAAGCATTTAAATGACCAAAAAAGACATATTAAAAAAATAGTTAATAAATAATAATTAATATTAATGAGGGTATAATTGGAATATTTACAAAAAGCTACTCATAAGCTACTCCATATAGCTTTTCAAATAGCTAGCTTGTGGTCATCCAAACATGTACCCCCAAAAAAGCTAGTTTTTTTTTTTGCCACGCTTGTATATTATTTGTAAAATATGCTCATTGTCGAATAGGCGTGGTTTGCGAAAATCAACTGATTAACATCGACCATTTCGATCAACGACTCGAAGACATGGTCAATATGCGTGCATCATGCCACATCTTTAAAAGCGAAATATACTTGACGTTGCTGATAAAAAGATGTACAAAAAGACTAGACCCTATGGTCTAGTAGATCTCGGCCCTAAAAAATCCAAGATGAATTGAATTCGGTTAAAACCATCTCCAATGAGGTCACTAAATCTTACACTAAACGCTAAATTTAGTGTAAATGACACTATTCACATCTCCAATGAGGTCTCTATTTTTCACGCTAAATTTAATGTAATGAATAGTATTACACCATATTTGGTGCAACACTATTCATTTACACTACTTTTAACACCACTCTTAAAAAATAGTGTTGCCCATTGGAGAAGATTTACTACTAACACTAAAATTTACACTATTTTTAAAATTTGGTGTAAAATATAGTGTGACTCATTGGAAATGCCCTAAGGATTGGTTAGATACACGGGTACCAAACCTTTTGTTCTATGTTTGACGCGGTATTTGTCTAGGGACATGATAGGATTAAGTAGGACCACCTAAATATGTGAAACGATACCCAGGAAGATGAGACAAAATTGATAAATCAGTAATTATACATGTTAAAATTCTTTCACCCATTACCGATCCTTGTTTACGTAGCAAACTTAGGGACCGTTTGTTAGAAACTTAATGAATTTAATTAGACTCACAACTTATTGACTTGTTTGGTAGTGGCTTAATGATATAGATAGTAACTTATTCATTAAACTTCTAGGGGATCTTTATGCAGAAAGTCAAATTTTTTTTTCTTCCAAGCTTTCCCCTAAGTAAATAAAAAAACGTTTCTTTCATCTATAAAAAAACTCTCCTAGACAAAAGCTTTCACAATCTATATAGACAAAGTAATCTAATAGCTTTATTCACACCAACATAAATTAAAGAAAAGGGAATTTAATTAAAATACCCAAAGTTTGACTTTGACTTATCAAAATACCAACTTTCTCTTTGATTTTACCAAAATACTCATTTTTTTCCCGATGGGGTCCGCGATCGCGGACCAGGGTCTATTTTGAAATTTTTTTACCCCGCGATTTCGAAGGAGTCCTGCGATGGTATCAATTTTGGTGACTTTTGATTTGATATTTACACTTTCAACCCCTATACTTACTTTATTTTATATCTTTTACTTTTATAATTTTAATTTTACATTTAACACATATAATCGTTTATTAACTAAAATACGTTAAAAAATACGTTTTAATTTTAACAAGTTACACCATTATAATCGTCCATTCGATACGTTCGAAATGAGCCCAATATTGAATATTTTTGGATTTATTTATTTTATTATATATCATATATACAACATAAAAATATTTTTAATATTTACAATTCATACCCTTATAGTTAATTATTTAATTTATGGTACTCTTATAGTTAAAATACGTTTTATTTATTTTATTATCGATGGTACAAGTGTAAGTATTAAAAATTGGTGGAGGCTTTGTGATGGACAAACATCGATCCTTTTGTGCATACTCTGTAACTGCAAATACTTCAGCTCCAAACACACATGAATCATCATTCGCCAAATACCCATTTTCACAATTCTTAAATGAGTCAAGTGATACCAACTTGTCAAAACCCCCATTTCATATTCTTCTCGTGAAAACTTGTCCTATTGCCATTCACGATATCTATAAACACATACAAATAATAATAATTTAAAACGATTTAATGAATTAGTTAATATATGATTATTATGTTAATGCGATTGGAGTGTAAAACAAAATTGAAAAAATAAGAGATGTACCATAAATTAAATAATTAACTATAAGGGTATGAATTGTAAATATTAAAAATATTTTTATGTAGTATATATGATATATATTAAAATATATAAATCCAAAAATATTCAATATTGGGCTCATTTCGAACGTATCGAAGAGACGATTATAATGGTGTAACTTGTTAAAATTAAAACGTATTTTTTAATGTATTTTAGTTAATAAACGATTATATGTGTTAAATGTAAAATTAAAATTATGAAAATAAAAGGTATAAAATAAAGTAAGTAAATAAGTATAGGGGTTGAAAGTGTAAATTGCAAATCAAAATTTACCAAAATTGATTCAATCGCAGGACTCCTTCGCGATAGCGAGATGAATATTTTCAAAATTGGTCCCTGTCTGCAATCGCAGACCCTTCGCGGAAAAATGGGTATTTTGGCAAATTCAGGATAAAAATGAGTATTTTGGTAAGTCAAAGTCAAACTTTAGGTATTTTAATTAAATTCCCTAAAGAAAAACCACCTAAACGTCCCCTCGCTCGGCAATAGTTTGGAGTTGGGCCATTCGGGTAGGGACCAAAGCACTTCAAGAAAATCAAGCCCAAAGCCCGATTACATTTCATCACCGGATCAAGCCTAAGTTTTATTATGGTTGCTTCGTCTTAACTGTTACGCTGCATTCTCGACTCCAGGAAAGGAAGGAAAGAGAAAGAAAGTAAAAAAAGGTTGATGAATCCCTCTAAGACGCTATCGCATCGGTCCCACGGTCATCATGGAAGAGGTAAATCAACACATGCATCTCATTGCAAACAAGCAGTGCCTAGGCTCGAACTCCTTGACCTCACATATGAATTATATCGACACCTCTCGAAAAAATCTCATTTCTCGAATTTTTTAGGAGGGAAATGAATGAAAACTAGTGATGATTTCCCTCTCAAATATTAGAGGAAATAGAAGAAAAAAATAGCCATAAATATTTATAAATTACATATATAACCATAAATTACAATCCAATATTCCATCTAAATAAAAGAATATATTATAAAAATCACATATTTTATTTCCTTTTTCTCTTATTGTGCTATGTTAAAGAAAATCATTGAAAAAAGGACCAATTACAAAATAAATGTTTGTGGAAAATCTAAGATTTATATTTAAACAAAATCAAAATAAAAAAATGGTTCAATATAATTGTTTTTTTTGGAAAGGGTATCCCAGGCACAACTCGGACTAATCCCTGACAATTTTGAAACTTAAAGATGTCTTATTAATGTTGAGGACGCCTGGGATCGAACCCTGGGCAGATGAGATATTCCACCACATCACCCAGGGCGATCAACCACTGCGCTACAACCTGATAGACTTCAATATAATTGTTCATTTAAACTTTAGTTAAAAAAACTAGAAAAAATGATGTAACATTAAGGGGTTGTTTAGCAGTTGCTGAATGGTTTGATGCAGAATGATTAAGATGTCAGAATGGTCAAGAGGCTTTTATGATATAGTGTAAAATGAAATATGGTTGTTTGATATTTGTTTAGAATGAAATCAGGGTGCTGAATGGTTAAGAGTTAAATCAAAGAGAGTTTTGGAACCATTAAGAGGCAGACATTTTTTTGCCAAACAAGATTCACCTTTGAACGATTCAGATGTTGTCTTTTAATGGAACCATTAAAAGGTAAACAAATAACCCCTAACTTAAATTTTATAAAATTCCGGCTTTTTGTACAATCTCTTTAATTCAGATTTTCATTATAATTAAAATATTTTAAATTTAAACAAAACTACATAATTTGTTGTAGTATTTTATGCTGGACATCTTAGAACATTTCTAAGAATAAAATGATTTTTATTTAAGATTTAATTTTTTTTTGGTTTCAACAACTGCTAAATAGAGAAAAGAAGAGAAATTAATTAAAATACCCAAAGTCAAACCAACTGTTACCAAAATACCAAAAAAAAATTCAATTTTGCAAAAATACCCAAAATACCCGCGATGGGGTCCCGCGATCGCGGGATACGCTGACGTGGCACGTATTTTGGGCACAAATGCCCCGCGAAGCCCCTAAACTTTGGCCGCGGTGCACTTTTGGTCCCTGCCCGCGATGGGCCAAAATTTACAGTTTTGGTCCCTGAAATTTTCAACTTTTGGTCCCTGAAAATTTACACTTTCAGCCCCTATACTTAGACGAATCTTGATGCTTTTACTGTTTTTTTCCACAATTATTGCAATTTAAAGACCGATTTGTGGTTGAAATTCAATTGCATGTTTCAATCAATGTTAAATCAATGTTTTTGGAATATCAGTTTGTGGATGAAATGAGAGATTGGTTTTCTGATATGTTGGTTGTTTCATTCATAAATAGACGTAAAATTCAAGCCATAATTCTCATACAACGATTTCATTGTTGCAATATTTCTTTCTGCAATATTTTGTGTTTGAGATACTACTGAAAAAATGAGTTCATCTGTTGCAAAAGCTAAACTATATTTCTGTTTTGATGGTGAATGGGTGCAAGATAACAATGAGTGGAATTTTGCTTATAAATCTAAGCATGGTGTTAAAGTGTCAGTAAACTATACTTATCAGAAGTTTGTTGCATACGCCATGCAAAAATGTGGAATCAACTCTTCTGATATTTGCAAGTTAGTGTTTAAAAATGGCGATGGGTCATTTGTGGATTTATCCAACGATGGGGATATCTCTACTTTTCTGCACCTTGCAGTCGATTCAGAAAGACCCCCATTAGTCTTTGTGTATCCCGGCGTATCCAACGGTGACGACGACGACGGTGACGAGGAGGGTGACGACGACGAAGACCTCCAAATAGAGCAGCCTGATTCTCAACAACAACAACCACCACCACCATCACCACAACCACACGAATGGCGTACTGCTGGAGTTGCTGATGACGAAACCCACGTTTTCAGAACGGGTAATTCTGAAATAGACAGATCAGACACCGATAATGATGATCACGAAGAATATACCCCTAGTAGAAAATCATGTAGTCAGATAAATGACTTTTTTGATATGCCCCCTATTCTTCCAGACTCCCATACCCAGACACAAAGCTACGAACCTACACCTTATATTCGTAGCGAAAGTTTAACAGCAGGTCAGATATTCGATTCGAATGATCTCTTAGCAAGTCAGATCGGACTCAAGTTCTTGGAAGAGGGTTTCCAAAGTCGCGTGCGGGCATCTGACAAAATCAAATACGTAGTTGAATGTGCTAGAGAAAAGTGTGAGTGGAGGTTGTACGCGATTCACACGGGTCCCAAAGGAGGGGCGATAATGATTAGAAAGTTGCACGACGTACACACTTGTACGAGGACGCAACTTAATCCCCACCACAAACAAGCCGGCAAAAAGACTTTGGGTGCGATCCTGAAAAACAAATTTCTTGATGTTAGCAGGTCATTGCGTCCAAAGGACATCGTCCACGACGTTCACCGGCAGTTCGGCGTCACGATTGATTACCACCAAGCGTGGCGTGCGCGCTGCCATGCACTGTTTATGGTGAGAGGCACGTTCGAGGAGTCGTATGAACGACTCCCGACATATTTATATAATTTGCAGATGCAGAACCCTGGTACTGTCACGCAGCTACGGACCGATTCACGTGGACGGTTTGAGATGTGCTTCGTGGCCCTTGGACCCGCGGTACGTATTTTAACACGTCATATGTTTACACATTATAAACTATAACATTTACACATTATAAACTATAACATTTTAACCTATGTTTTTGCAGATCCGCACATTTCTGGAAAATCTACGTCGTGTCCTGATAATAGACGCAACCCATTTAAAGGGCCGTTACTTGGGTATGATGTTCCTGGCGGTTGCCATGGACGGGGATAACTCCATCGTTCCAGTAGCTTTCGGCGTAGGCAAGTCCGAAACCGGGGACGAGTGGACTTGGTTTCTGTCCATGTTGAGACAAGCTATCGGAGACCCGCAAGGGTTGGTGTTTATGTCTGACAGGGCTCCTTCCATAAGCGTCGCAATCTCTGCCATGTACCCAAACGCCTCTCACGCCATATGCTGTCGACATTTGGAGATGAACGCCAAATCCAAGGACAAACGTATTACCACCTACAAGGATGTCTATTGGGCGGCATGCAGAGCATATACGGATCGGGAGTTTAACAAGTACATGAATATGCTACGATACAGTGTCAAGGAAGCAGCCAAAGTCTTTGACGATGCTGGACCGGAGAGGTGGTCCGTGGCCCATTTTCCTGGACAACGGTATGACATTCTGACCTCGAATAGTGCAGAGTCTGTGAATGCATTCTCTCGTTTTGCGCGTAGATGTCCGATTGTTAATCTTATGGACTACTTTCGGGCCTTTCAACAAGAGTGGTACCAAATTCGACGCCTAAAAGGAGCTAAGATACAAAATGCACTCGCACCAACGGCGTAGAATATCGTTCAGTACAGGGCGCGTCGTGCGGCGACATGGCCGGTAAGAGCAATCGGGTATGGGAAGTACGAGGTGCATGATGACTATATTCACGCGATTGTGAATATGGAAGACCACCTTTGTTCGTGTCGCGAATGGGATAAATCTGGGTTACCGTGCGGCCATGCCATCGCTGCAGCAACATATATGGGTCGTACAGATTGCAGCGACTTGGCTGTACCTTTCTTCACGTCCGAATATTACCGGAAAACATACGTGGAGGTAATAAACCCAGCTGGACCCCCCTGCAGCATGGGTGTATCCACCCGACCCGCTTCCACCATGCTATCCACCTTTAATGGATAAGAACAGGGCCGGGAGACCGAGAAAGAACGACCGACGTTCATCACGTGGTGAAAGTTCGATACAACGAAGATGTACTCGGTGCCAATCGTAGGACACACTCGTGGAGAGTGTCCAAATCCCGCCCCTTCAACCGTGCCAAGGAGACATTCTGTCAGTCACACCCCGCGCCCGTCACAGCTTGAACCATATGGAACAAACCCTTATGATACTGTTGATCTAAACACTGATTTGTAAATGATATATATACACACATACATATGCTTCTAAATGAACATTGATAACACAGCTAGTTTGTAAATGATATATATATATATATATATATATATATATATATATTCGTATTATATATTTACACACATAAAGAAAATAGGAGACCTTCAATTTTTCTTAGTATTTTCTTGACCTTGTTCTTGCATCCATGGCAGTGAATGTTAACTCTGAGTACACATGTCTGTTTATATATTCATATTAGATACGTTTTAATTTTAACAAATTACACCATTATAGTTAATTATTTAATTTATTATTTGAATGTGTTTATAGATATCGTGAATGGCAATAGGAGAAGGTAGAATTGTTTATAAATGGGGTTTTGACAAGTTGGTATCACTGGACTCATTTAAGAATTGTAAAAATGGGTATTTGGCGAATGATGATTCATGTGTGTTTAAAACACTTCAGCTCCAAACACACATGAATCATCATTCGTCAAATACCCATTTTCACAATTCTTAAATGAGTCCAGTGATACCAACTTGTCAAAACTCCATTTCATATTATATATATACACACACATACATATGCTTCTAAATGAACATTGATAACACAGCTAGTTTGTATTCCATCCAACAAGCTCTTCATCTTCAATCTTTCTGACCCTTCTTCAACGGCTTCTGCTTTTGCAACCACGTATGGCCATTGTGTACCACAACCCGCACACACTTTAGCAAATGAGTTGAGGGTTGTCATATATTCTACAAGAGGAGTAGGCCCACGAATGAGGTAACCTCTGACTTGACCTTGCATGATGTATCCAACCTAACCATGGTTCAGCGGCTTAAAAACTACTTTTCAGAGAAATTAACAACAAAAAATACAAAACAACAACACAGTAAAAAAAATACAAATAACAACACAGTAAAAAAAATACAAAAAAAAAAAATATAACCACCACCTACTTAAAAATTGATTTTGTTTCATCAATCCAAGCTTGCTTCTCGTTTACCTTCGCTTGAATAATTGCGAAGTCTTGCAGAATATGGTGAATTGCTTCTTGTTTTCGACGAACACGAGCCTCCCGAGCTTTTATATCCCCTTTCATCCTTTTGATCTCCCTGTCTTCCTCTTCGATCTTTCTCAAATGGACTGCCTTCCTGTCCATCATTTTTTTCCACTCTTCTGTTAGTTCATCTATCTCCTTTTCCTTTTTTGCTATGGCGACCTCGATTTGAGGTGGCATTTTTTCAGGAGTAGACTTAGGGTTTGATGACGATGCCATTTGTGGATGAAATGAGAGAAGAGAGAAATCAATTCAAAGAAAGAAAGCAAGAGAGAAATCAAGAAAGAAAACAAGAGGAAGTGTGAATTGTGAATTGCATACTACTGATATTTATGGATGAAATCTCAAACATGCAAATGAATTTCAACCACAAATCGGTCTTCAAAGTACAATAATTGTGGAAAAAAACAGTAAAAGAATGCAAGATTCGTCTAAGTACAGGGGCTGAAAGTGTAAATTTTCAGGGACCAAAAGTGAAAATTTTGGTCCATCGCGGGCGATCGCGGGCTGCGATCGCGGGTAGGGACCAAAAGTGCACCGCGGCCAAAGTTGAGGGGCTTCGCGGGGCATTTGGGGCCAAAATACGTGCCACGTCAGCCCTAACCCGCGATCGCGGGATCCATCGCGGGTATTTTGGGTATTTTTGCAAAATGGATTTTTTTTTGGGTATTTTGGTAACAGTTGGTCAAACTTTAGGTATTTTAATTAATTTCCCGAGAAATAAATACTTATTTATTTTTAAATACTATATTCTAATTACATTCTTTTTATAAACTAGTATAAATATATTGAAATAGAGGAGGCTTTATTCATCACCTTATTTTTAATATGAATTATTTATTTATGGCCTGCAAGAATTGAGATCTAGAAAAGCATTAATTTAATAAAAATGACAAAAATTTCTGCAAAAATTGTTTAAATATTTGATAATTAAAATGGTAAAAGATTTGATATTAACCATAATGACAACAAAACACAACTGGAAATAGAGTAATAAATTAATTGCAACTATCAACCAATCATGCATTTTCAACATCTTGTTGAGAAATTATTGTGGTGTTTGGCTCTTGGCTCACTAATAACAGCATTCTGCTAATAACAACCGTCTCGTTGGAGAATCCGGTAAAGCTGTTTTAATCAGGGTTGATGATTCCCGACAAACCGTGGAATAGGAATAGGAACGAGGATCCTTGAAATTTAAAAATTGGGGATGAGTTGAGACCATGGATGGACCCAGAAACTTTTTTCATACGGTGACACCATATTTTTTTCATACGGTTTTTATCGACATGTATATCTTTTATACCAACGTTCAATATCGACTAATGTATTTTTAGCCAAATTTCGACATTTCGAGGGATTTTTAAAGTTTTTGTTTTGATTTTAGGGATTTTTAAGTTTTTTTTATCGATTTCAAAAGACTTTTTCGGTATTTTTGGTTGATTTCGGGAGATTTTTTTCGGTAATTTTGGTTGGTTTCAAGAGTTTTCCGGTATTTTTGGTTGATTACGAGGTACGTTTGCACTTTCAAAAGAATACGGGAGCACCTCCCAAAACGATACGGTTGCACCTATCACGAAACAAAAATTTTTACCCTTCGTCGGAGAAATACCACGGTGGCACGTGCCACCGTGTGCCCTTAATTGGGTCCGTCCCTGGTTGAGACGGATAACTTGATCTCGGGTTCCTGTATCCTCGTATATTTAATATATTATATATTTATTATTAACTATGTTATATATATTTGTCATTAGATATATTGTTTATAAAGAATTAAATTTAATATATTTTAAATTTAGAAATAGTATTTTTTTTTTGTCCGATCAATGTTCATATACCATTTTAAATCACATGATTTTGATTATAATCTTGGTTTGATATTTTTGTTTTTTTATTGGTAATGTTGATTCGCTTTTGTTTTAGTTTGAATGTTGTTGAACGTGTTAGACACTTGACAACACCTGTTTTGTTTGCAAATTTGGTTTTGGGATTTTTTTCTCGTGAATCCCTATTGGGGAACCTGTTCTCCGTTAACGACCGAGATGATGATGTGATCATATTCTCTAGCGTGGACATGGACGGAGATGGGGATTTGGGTGCTCACCTCATCCTCGTTCCATTCTCATGCCTATCTCAAACATTTATTTAAATACAGACTTTAGACATTTAAGATATATTTTTGCTCTAATGGTTATATTTTAAAGTATATTAAAATAGAAAGCAAAAGATGATGATAATCTTTAAATTTAAATAAATTACTAAAACTTTCTATATAATAAGGGAGAGATAGTAGTTTTTTTCCACCAATAAAAAAAATTAAAATCAAAAGTTTAATAGAAAAAAAAGAAGAACATCTACATTGGGTTTCAACCATGTCTTTCAAATGAGGTGACATATTACTAAACAATTCTTTTAATTGAACTTTCTAAGGCCATCAGTACCCCATAAGGCCTATCTTTCAAAGATTCTCCTCCACCTCAGCGCCACATCAGCTTTTCTCTCATCCCTCACTCCATCCCTCACGATCCCTAAACACCCGTACCCCATTCCCTCAAACCCTTTTGCCACCTCATTTATTTTAATTCTTTTATTTATACATTTAATTATTTAACAAAATAAAAATATTTATATATTTTTTAATAAATAAAAATAAGATAAATAATAAAAATTAAAATTCATATCATTCATTAAAAATAAAAATTACAAAATACAAAACACTACCAATTATGAAATTTTTGGAGTTGCTCTTTTCTCGCTAAAGTAGCCCTCAAAGCGTTTCCCGTAAGGTGATCATGCGGGGCTATGAAATACTCGAAGTCTTTCTCAAATCGGTTTGAGCGTTCGATTTCGATTTCGAGATCGAGTTTTTTCATTTTGTATTCCATTGTATCATCAATCTTGTTGTTAAACGTCGTCAACAACTGAGTAACACTTTCGTCCGTATTCGCCCCGGACGTATTACTCGTTGAGGATTTTTTTGCCTTGTTTCTCCCGATGGGTCGTTGAATTTGCTCGTCATCGTCATCATCGGAAGGTTGGGTACGTTTTGAACCCCGCGATGAAGTTGTCGTCATCGTTGGAACGACTCCCCATTTTGGACATTTTTTTAGGACGTCCCAAACTTGTTCGTGAGTGAAAGCAACTTTATGGCGTGCTACATACCGTTCGTGTGCCGTTCGGGATATATCGGCCTCACTCATCCCGCTTGATCTATTATTGAGCAAGTTGTTGTAGATGCCGCCAAACGAATTAACTCTTTTATTGAGGTCGTTGAACTTGCTATTGAGTTGATGGGTTGATCTATAACCTGGTTCACGACCCATGCGAGTAAAGAACACATCCCCGATTCGGCCCCAAAAATTTCCTACATTTATGTAAAATTAAGTATAATAATAATAATAATAATAATAATAATAATAATAATAATAACAACAACAATAAAAATAATTACCACCGCTTTGTGCGTTACCGACCACGGGGTCCTCCGAAACGTCAACCCACGCCGACACTAACGCGAGTTCCTCGGCTCTTGTCCACGTTTGTTTGGCGGCTTTCGTTCGTCTCGGATTTGATGGTTCCGGGTTAGATTGTTGTGTCGGGATAAATTGTGGTGAGTTCGGGGTAGAAGGTTGGGTTTCCGGAACAATGTCGTCGTCGAGATTGATTGCGGGTGAAGGAAGATTGTAGTTGGCCGGAGTAAAACCTTGTTCAATCAAACCGAGACGTGTAAATTGGTAAGGAAATTGTTGGTGAAATTGTTGGGGAAATTGTTGCGGATATTGTGGCGGATTTTGTTGCGACCATTGTGGCGGAATTTGTTGCGACCATTGCGGATGATAACCTTGTTGTGTAAACGCTTGGAAACCAAGCTCTTGATCTTCTTGCGATTGTGGTGTATTCGGTCGGTTACGACGGGATGTAGGTGTTGTGTTTGGATTAATGATGAGAGAGATGTGAAAAATAAGAGGTTGAGAGAATTTGAGAGAGTTTGAGAGGTGTGAGAAATAAGAGGTTGAGAGAATTTGAGAGGTGTGAAAAATAAGAGATTGAAAGGTGTGAGAAATAAGAGGTTGAGAGGTGTGAGAAATAAGAGGTTGAGGGTTAAATATATAGTGGGATTAAATTGAGAAAAATAATTTTTTTTACAAAGAGCCGTTGAACGGCTTGATTTTTAAAAATTAAATAATTTTTTTTTTAAAAAAAACCCTTCGGGATGAATCGGGATGGGGAACCTAGATTCCGTCCCTTCCCGCAGACCATCCCCGAGCCGTAGCCCATCCCCGCAAGCCCGCAGCCATCCCCGAGCCCCATCTCGCTTGGGGTACGGATGGCCTAATATTGAAAGTCATTATGAAATGCCAAATAAGAATATGAGTCCATCTCAATCCTTTTTTTATTGTTTAAAGAAACTATTTTTTATATAAATACTATATTTTATAAATTAATGATGTTAAATTTCAATTGTGTCTAATTTAATGTAATAAAATAAGTCATTAGTTATTATAAATTATTGATTTGTGAAATAATTACTTGTTAGGCCGTCCGTACCCGGCTCGGGATGGACTCGGGGATGGCTTCGGGGTCAGCGGGGTTGGGCTACGGGCTCAGCGGGGTTGGCGGGGCGGGGATGAATCCGGGGATGGGATCCCGGATCATCCCGAAGGTTTTAAAAAAAAAAAAAAATTTAATTAAATTTTTAAAAATATAACCGTTGAACGGCTCTTTCTAAATAAAAAAAAATTATTTTTCTCAATTTAATCCCACTATATATTTAACCCTCAACCTCTTATTTCTCACACCTCTCAACCTCTTATTTCTCACACCTCTCAACCTCTTATTTTTCACACTCTCAAATTCTCTCAATCTCACACCTCTCAAACTCTCTCAAATTCTCTCAACCTCTTATTTTTCACACCTCTCTCATCATGAATCTAAACAGAACACCTACATCCCGTCGTAACCGACCGAATACACCACAATCGCAAGAAGATCAAGAGCTTGGTTTCCAAGCGTTTACACAACAAGGTTATCATCCGCAATTTTCGCAACAAATTCCGCCACAATGGTCGCAACAAAATCCGCCACAATATCCGCAACAATTTCCCCAACAATTTCACCAACAATTTCACCAACAATTTCCTTACCAATTTACATGTCCCGGGTTGATTGAACAAGGTTTTACTCCGGCCAACTTCAATCTCGACGACGACATTGTTCCGGAAACCCAACCTTCTACCCCGAACACACCACAATCTAACACGGAACCATCAAATCCGAGACCAAAGAAAGCCGCCAAACAAACGTGGACAAGAGACGAGGAACTCGCGTTAGTGTCGGCGTGGGTTGACGTTTCGGAGGACCCCGTGGTCGGTAACGCACAAAGCGGTGGTAATTATTATTATTGTTATTATTATTATTATTATTATTATTATTATTATTATTATTATTATTATTATTATTATTATACTTAATTTTACATAAATGTAGGAAAATTTTGGGGCCGAATCGGGCATGTGTTCTTTACTCGCATGGGTCGTGAACCAGGTTATAGATCAACCCATCAACTCAATAGCAAGTTCAACGACCTCAATAAAAGAGTTAATTCGTTTGGCGGCATCTACAACAACTTGCTCAATAATAGATCAAGCGGGATGAGTGAGGCCGATATATCCCGAACGGCACACGAACGATATGTAGCACGCCATAAAGTTGCTTTCACTCACGAACAAGCTTGGGACGTCCTAAAAAAATGTCCAAAATGGGGAGCCGTTCCAACGATGACGGCAACTTCATCGCGGGGTTCAAAACGTACCCAACCTTCCGATGATGACGATGACGAGCAAATTCAACGACCCATCGGGAGAAACAAGGCAAAAAAATCATCAACGAGTAATACGTCCGGGGCGAATACGGACGAAAGTGTTACTCAGTTGTTGACGACGTTCAACAACAAGATTGATGATACAATGGAATACAAAATGAAAAAACTCGATCTCGAAATCGAAATCGAACGCTCAAACCGATTTGAGAAAGACTTCGAGTTTTTCATAACCCCGCATGATCACCTTACGGGAAACGCTTTGAGGGCTACTTTAGCGAGAAAAGAGCAACTCCAAAAATTTCATAATTGGTAGTGTTTTGTATTTTGTAATTTTTATTTTTAATGAATGATATGAATTTTAATTTTTATTATTTATCTTATTTTTATTTATTAAAAAATATATAAATATTTTTATTTTGTTAAATAATTATATGTATAAATAAAAGAATTAAAATAAATGAGGTGGCAAAATGGTTTGAGGGAATGGGGTACGGGTGTTTAGGGATCGTGAGGGATGGAGTGAGGGATGGAAGAAAAACTGATGTGGCGCTGATGTGGAGTGGAATCTTTGAAAGATAGAAGAGATGGGGTACTGATGGCCTTAGTGAAATAGGTCAGGTTTATGGAAAAACATAAAAATAGAAAACTAAGAAACATTTTGGTAGCCTACATTCAGACGGTATGTAATTGTTCATACAAGTAGTTTGTAACATGCACATGTACACAAATGTATAATGCACATGTGGATAAAAATAAAAATAAACTTAATTACTTGTATGCACACGTGCATACCGTTCAGATGAAAGACTATTAGAGTGTTCCTCAATTTTCTTTTTTTTTAGGTTTTTCCAGAACCTCTCTCTCATTAAATATTGTCTAATTTTTATATTTAAGTAACCAATCAAATTAATTTATTCTCGGACATTTTCATTGTCTAACAGTTTTTGTTGCCTTTTGATTCATTCTACCCTTCCAAATACTCCAAAAACAATATTAGCTTTATCAAAATTCGTCGCTAATCCGTCGCTAAAAGGCAAAAATCCGTCACATAAGATTCCAATAAGTCTACAAAACTGCCATCAATACATATAAGCCAAAAAATAGCAACCCACGTGAGGATTTACAAACATCCATCGATCTAACCTTTAAAAATAGTAAGATCAACACATATATAATATTATGTATACAGATTTACATATATATATATATATATACACACACACATTGGTTCCAACTAAACAGCTTAATTTCATTTGCAGATCTTTCTTGCATTCGATTCGGGATTCCTTTCGAAATGGCGGAAACAGAGATCGCGATTCAAGACGAGATACGGGCCCCGCTCGTAGCTCAAACGATGATCGACGATTATAAACAAGAAAGTAATAACAAGCAGAACAACTTCATGGTTTATCTTAGCACATTTGTTGCTGTTTGTGGTTCTTTCGCCTTCGGATCATGCGTGAGTTCTAAAGCGTAACCATATTCGTTATTATTGTTAAAATTGTAAAACCGGTAACGGTTAATATTCGTTTTTCCAGGCGGGTTACTCGTCGCCTACCCAATCCGCCATCCGGGAAGATTTAAATCTGTCGCTAGCCGAGGTTAGTATGGTAATTTCAGTTTCATCATGATATAAACGTGATTCAAAAGTTACTGTTAGAGTCCGACATCGGTTAGACTTTGACCGGTTCTTCTTTAATATGTGTTGGAACCTCAATTATATCACTAAAAACATGACTTTTCCGGCGGGTGTTCCGCCGTAAACTACCAGCGTAAGTTAGAAAAAGTCGAATTTTGTTAAAATCCGCCACTGACTATTTTTAAAAAATAAAAAATTATCCCGATCAGGTCACTGGCGGAGGGCTGGGTTCTGGTGAGAAGTGTCAAATACAGTGAGAAACGTGAGAAGTGGTTATCAACCGTTGGATGAGAAATGGACAAACATTAGGATGTGATGCAATGCACCAGATCAATTCTCTTTAAGCCGCAGTTGATGGGAGCGTATTTGATTAAAAGTGATCAACGGTTTAAAAGTACTTCTCACACTTCTCACCAAAAATGATACTTCTCACATGATCCCATGCCTACTGGCGGATTACCGACGGATTACCGGAAATTTTAAATCAGCCGGTAAATCACATTCCCGGCAACGGTGTTTCCTGCCGGAAATCCGCCGGTAAGACCTTTTTTCCGGCGGAAAAGTTATCCTGTTTTGTTGTTTAATTGTTTTGTAGTGTGTCTACAGGCAGTTTTAAAAAGTAATCTAATGGGGTTCCAGATATTCTAACGAGTTTAAATTTGTATCGCCCTTTTTTGCAGTACTCGTTGTTCGGCTCAATCTTGACGTTTGGTGCAATGATCGGGGCCATCACGAGTGGTCCCATTGCCGATTTTGTTGGTCGTAAAGGGGTAAGCTATTAGTACTCGGGTTTAGTATGAATCTTTCGATATTATAATAAGCCATTTGTGCAACAATTAATCGGTTAACGGAGCATGTAAACAGGCGTTGAGAATATCGAGCGGTTTTTGTTCAGTCGGGTGGCTAGCGATTTACTTTGCTAAGGTACGTAAACAAACTCGTAATCTTCGTTGCAAATTCGTGTTATAATCGCACACAAAATGAAGATGTTTTTCATTTACGAAAGGGGCCCGTGGCGCTGGATATTGGAAGACTAGCAACGGGATACGGGATGGGAGTGTTTTCGTATGTTGTGCCGGTGTTCATAGCTGAAATCGCACCGAAAAACCTACGAGGGTCGTTGACAGCAGCAAATCAGGTTACATTTTTATTAATCGTTAGAAACGATACATCTTGTAGTCGGATTGTATATGTTGGAACCTCGTTTCTCACCTTAAGGGCTTTTTTGGAAAGTAATCTGTACATGTTCCACATATCTTCAGATATCTGGCATCGTGCTAAAATATGTGTTGAATTTGCCATCCGTATATGCAGCTTATGATCGTTGCAGCTGTGTCGCTTGCCTTCGTGATCGGGACCGTGACACCGTGGAGGATCTTGGCATTGACAGGTACCAACGGTCGAGTTTTGTGCCGTATATAACCATTATATATATATATATAAAGAGAGAGAGAGAGGGGGGGGGGGGGGTGTTCAGCGTAAAACCCCAAAAAATGAAAAAATGAAGGACACCCTGGTTGTTCAATTGAACGGTATGTACATGTGTATACAAGTAATAGAAGCTGACTTTTGGTTTTTCTATGCACGTGTGCATCAACAAATTACTTGTTATGCACATGTGCATACCGTCCAGATGAACAATTACAAGAGTGTTCCTCGGTGAGTCGGTGTATATATATACACACACTTAAAAAAGGAGGGCCATAGCGACAACTTTAAGTTCGTCGCTAGAGACCTATGGCGACGAGCTATCGTCGCTATAGGCCAGTTGGGTAGAGGGACACTTGTCGGAATGACTTCGGTTACTAGTCGAACCTTGAATAGTGATGGATCGAAGTTGTAATGGTTGCAGGAGTGGGTCCGTGCGTTGTTCTCATAATCGGATTGTTTTCCATACCGGAATCGCCAAGATGGCTGGTAAGATCTACTTGTTTTCGGCTTTTCGCAGTCACATTTCAATAAAAACAATCAAGAAAACGGTGTTTGACACACGTGCAGGCTAAGATCGGAAACCAAAAAGAGTTCACAATCGCGCTTCGAAAACTTCGAGGGAAGGATGCCGACATATCAGAAGAAGCCGCTGAAATCCAGGTTCGTGTTTCACAAACTCTTGAAGTCAGCGTTTTCATGGAAACAATCACTTTACTTTTTGGGGTAAAGATCAGATCTGCATACTTTCCACACCCCACCTCTTCCAGGTGGGATATACTGTTGTTATCAATCACGAAGGATTGAACCTCTAACCTCATTTTATTCGTACATTACATAATTGCTTACAGGATTATATAGAAACGCTAGAAAAGCTCCCAAAAACGAGACTTCTAGATTTGTTTCATAAAAGATACTCACGATCCGTTGTTGTAAGTACATCGTGTTACCGAATACTGTTCCTACCACTAAAACAAAATTGGATTTACAGGATGCCATCAATTTTTAAGTGTATGAGAATTAATTAATAGGACGGAAAAATAAAGCGTCTTATCTAAAGGCGTTTTAATAAGTTTATAGAACGTTTTTTTTGTGTTATTAACAAGTTTTTTAAGACACTTTTAATACAAAGCGTCACATTAGCTATTTTATAGGACACTTTTGAGAAAATGTCCTATAAACCCATCTTCTTATTGCAATTTGCACACTTGTTTTTATAGGACATTTTTCCAGATAGTGTCATATAAAATAGCTAATTTGACGTTTTTATAAAAATGTCATAAAACTTGTTACGACGCCCTAAATCTTTATAAACTTATAATAACGCATTTAGATGAGATGTTTTATTTTTTAGGTCATATAAATTAAGTCTTATAAAGCCGCTTAGATATTTTGGCATCCTATAAAACCAATTTTGTTGTATTAAACCTATAGAACGTTTCGTTTCATAACGTTTAATATTTTCTGAATTGTAACGCGAAGATAGGAGTCGGGCTAATGGTTTGCCAACAATTCGGAGGAATCAACGGTATCTGCTTCTACACGAGTAGTATTTTCGAGACCGCAGGTATATACTATATAACCTGCGATGAATTCATCCCGACCGTCACATAAACCATATCGGCACTATATAACGCGTATAATCAATTGGGTCGTCGTCTCTTTCAGGATTTTCTGCTGATCTTGGAACGATAATCTACGCATTGTTACAACTCGTGATTACCGCACTAAGCGCACTCTTCATAGACAAAGCCGGTCGAAAACCGCTTTTATTGGTAACTAAAACACATCCAACGACACATTCCCATTTTTACACGACACTTTTTCTGTCGCAACACCATTAGCGACGGACCATGGTAACGTTTATTTGTATATTTCAAGGTTTCGGCAACGGGATTGGTTTTGGGATGTCTACTAACAGCGCTTTCATTCTACTTTAAGGTAGTATTCCATTCGTTTTGTAAGATCTCACATCGTTTGGGGAGGGGAACTAAGTTTATCTTATAAGGGACTGGATATCTCATTTATTATAAGCGTTTTAAAATCATGAGTCCCGGTGTGGACAAAGTGAACAGTATCTGGTACAGTTAACCTGGGAAGTTATAACTGGTATTAGAGCCGGGACCGGACTGGCGTGGTTGGGGAGAAGAACTAAGGTTGCCCTGAAATATCTAGTACGATTGCCCTGAAATATTATGACTTTTCTCGATTATCTAACGGTATCTTTTGTTATCAGACTTACGAAATAGGACTATCAGTAGCACCGGCACTTGCCGTAACGGGCATTCTGGTAAACTCAAAGATCAATAAAAAACTAAACTATTTGATGTTGTCGTCGTGTGTTTTAACTCTGAATTCTTGACGTTTTCTTGAACAAGTATAGTTGTATATAGGTTCGTTTTCAGCCGGAATGGGAGCAATTCCGTGGGTTATAATGTCCGAGGTAATCCACGATCGATACTATTCTCTCGTATCTAAATTTCTCTCTATCACTGGAATAACCGAACGCCTGCTTTCTATTCAGATATTTCCGATTAATATAAAAGGAGCGGCCGGAAGCCTCGCGACGTTGGTGAATTGGTTCGGTGCGTGGGCGATTTCGTATACGTTCAATTTTCTCTTGAACTGGAGTTCCTATGGTAAGTTTACGTGACAAAATGTCACACACACGCTGGAAAAGTAATTCCTAGCTTTGTCCCATGGATTTATTTTAGCAAGTAAGGAGGTGGACATCTTTGTAGAATGAGTAGCAATCTGCCTCTCCTTGAAACACACGATTTACCTTTTTCACGATGGTTGTGGCCTGTGGGACCCGATATGATGGGGGCGCTTTGGGCACCACCAAGCTGTCTTTGGGACATGACATTTGAATTTCCATGATGACAGTGGGACCAGTATGACATGTATGGAGTTATGGAGTTTTGCTCCCGGCGCTACCAACCTGTCCCTAGAATAAATGATTTTCATGATGGTTGTAGGACTGGTATCGTGGGGAGCTTTAGGCACCACTAACCTATGTGTGGGACATAATATTTACCTTATAATGATGACAGTTAGGGGTGTTCATCGGTTGAAATTCAATGGATATAGATGGATCCAGTCCGATCCACTCATCCATTATATGTTGGATTTTGTCATCCGATCCAATCCAACTAACATTGGACATCGGATCGGATCCAGTCCATTGGATGATTGATTTGATTTCGTGTGCGATTGCAGGTACCTTCATCATTTACGCAACGATAAATGCAGCTGCAATTGTGTTTGTGATCAAGATGGTGCCTGAAACGAAAGGAAGAACATTGGAACAGATTCAAGTTGCCATTAATGGCTAAAAATCGCTCGACCGAGTTCATTTCTATAACTCGTTTGATAATGTTTATGTTTTTTAGTTTTCGTATTTTTAATGTATTAATGTCGCTTTTAGTTAAAAAATTATATCAAAATTTAACGAATTTTGTATGGTTTCTTAAGGACAAAATGATGATAAAATCAACCCGGGTTCAAATCCTGCCATCTACATATTAACGTATGGCCACCGGGAGATTTATATTAGGGTTGTGCGAGAAGTTGAAACATACAGTCGTAATTTACCATGAGATTAGTCTTGACGAAGCATGACATTATCCAATAACTTTTTTTCTTGTCATTGTAACAAACATTAAATTTCCATTTGGCACACAAGTTTCCGACTACGTGTCATTGGTTGATTGGTAACATTTTCCACGTAGGAAAGTTACAATATAACTTGGACAATTTGGCATGCATGTTATCAAAACTTACAAAATCTACTTGTTACCGGTTAAAATGAATATAAAACCAATTACTTTTTGAAAGTTTAGTATACTAACCGAGAACATAAATTCATCGATACACATACACTACATTAAAAACTAAGCAGCCGTTTATCAAATACTCATTGGGTAAACGCTTATGGCCAAGAGTCATCACTCTCACTTATCTTGTCGGCAGGGGCAAACCTATGTGTCTCGTAGAGGTGAGCATCAGAACTGGGTACCCGTCTTTGGAATTGGAACCGGAACCGATGTGATTGGTTCCGGTTCCTAAAATACGGAACCGATTAAGACTGGTTCCGGTTCTGATTCTCATTTTTTTGGAACCGTTACCTGTTGGGTACCCACCGGGACCGGTTCTGGAAACCGGGTACCCAGAACCGGAACAGACAGGTACCCGCTATTTTTTAATAAAATTTATTTATATATATTTAAATATTTAATTATGTGGTATTGGTTTTGTTAGGTGTTTTATTCGTTTTGATCCAAGTGTTTTATTTGTTAGATGTTGATGTAAAGACGTGATGTGTTATGAAAGTCGTTTTGTTGATGTCAGACTCAATACTCGGAAGTTTCTAATTTATTTATGTAATAATTAGTTTTTATCGAATTAGTTTTTTCATTTGTTATATTTATTACTTTAAGTTGGTACTTTATAGTTTGCAATAGAGTTAAGATTACATGAAATGTTAAAAAAAATTAAAAAACAATTTGACACCAGGTACCCGGAACCGGAATGAACGGGTTCCAAAATATAGAGAACCGATGTAAGCGGTTCCAGTTCCATGAAATTAGGCCGAGTACCCGGTTATGCTCACCCCTAGTTTCTCCTAGCGGATTCCCTTACACCCGCTCAATTTATTTTCACAAGTAGGTATTTTTAGGTATGAAAGGTGCACCTGTTAAACTATGAGCGGTGCTCCACGATATTAGAAAATATAAGGAACATCAACCGAAATCAACCAAAAAACCGAAAAAATCTCACCAAATCAACCAAATACGAAAAAGTCCTCCGAAATCGACAACAAACTTAAAATCACTCGAAATCAAACATTTTTTTAAATCATTCGAATCAATGGAATTCAGCTAAAAACACATCCGACGACTTTTGTGGGCCTTTGATATACCTTAAAGGTGCCCCCTTGGCAAAAGTTACTGGGTCCACCACTGCTTGTCGTGTAACATTTTCGACTAACAAAATGGATTGTTAGTAAGCGTCTTTTACTCGGTAAACGCTAACCGGGTAAGAACCCCATTTACTAGTCTGCGTCATACAACGTTAATTCTCGGTCCTAGACATGCTTAACTGGTAAAATAAGTGACCTCATAAACGTTTGATAAACGACCCCTAAGACAAATTTAGTTATATTTTATTCTTAGTTAACAAACATTAATTAATCTTTATCTCTAACCACTTTCAATTCCTCAATTAATCTCCTTAAAAAGCGTCATTCTTTAAACAAATTTATAAAAAAAAACATGACCGTTTTCTCAAAACCACACAAACCGTTTTACAAAATCGGCAACGAAAAACATTAAAATCGAGATGTATCGAGCTGCATTGCGCGAGCAGACTTCTAGTTTTTTATAACGAGTTAAGTTCGTCTCTCAATATCTATTCTCCTTTATAAAAAGAATAAGGGCTTAGGGCAGTTAATTTCAACATTTTAGAATTACTTCTATTTTAGCTTAATGTACAGACTTTTAAAGCATGATCCGTTTTTCTCAGCCACGATCTTTCTCCCCTCTTCTTCTCCCCACTATCTCCTTCAGTTTCTCTCCTAATCTGTACTACTTAGCCACGACTTACTCTCTGGTTTTTCCCGCATCCCTCTCTCTGGTTCGACCTACTCTCCATTCCAATCTTTAAATCTCTCTCTTTTTCTCCCAGAATCATCATCACCTACATCGTCTACAAATTTAGGGTAAGAACTCAAATAAAAGGTTTATACTACTTCTCCATAGATCGGTCATCAGCGGGTACAAAGGTATTTACCAGATTCTGCCATCTTCAATTTCACTGAACTTCATCATTCGTTACATAAGATTAAGTTTTACTTGCAGATTGCACGCTCTGGCGCTAGGGTTTGGATGTTGATGACATCTCACTTTGTAAAGTGCTCCATCTTTCCATCTTCATCTTCTTTGTCGCTCCATCTCTGGTAAGGTGCGGCTTCCCAGTATATGATTCTCTTTTTGTGATTCCTTGGATCATCGATTTTGTTTCCTTGGTTGAAATGCCATTTCTTTCTATGAATAATTCCCTCTTTCTCGATCATTTTGGTTTGGGTTTTGTTTAATTTGAGTTATTTGGGGTTCCATTGTTTTTCTCTCTGTTTTTTGGGGTTCAGGGTTTCTGCTTTCTGCTTTCTGCTTCAGAATTTAATCTATGATTTTCTCTCTGTTTTATGTTTTTAAGCAGTAGTTTTAATTAGTAATGCATTAGTCTTGTTTGTCAATTTGGAGGACCATGTAAGAGAAAGAGGGATAGAAAAACATTGAAGTCGTATTTGAGAATATGTTTTCATAGGAGTGCAAATTGTTATTTGTTTTTTTTGGTAATGATAGATGGTTTCTGTTGCACTGTCAAAAAAGCAAGATGGTTAATTGGCCTCAGTTTTTTCATATGGTAACTTGTTTCGGGCATTGGTTTGGGATGGATTATTTTCTCTGTTTTTGGGTGGTTGTAGGTTTAGTGGGAAGATATGTTAATCGCCGCCATAGAGGATGAAATGGTGTTTCAAGATTCCAACATCACAGCTTTGCTTTGTTGACTTCTTCTTCTTCTTAAGTTGTTGATTCTATCTTTTCATGGTAATTCTTTTGGGTCAATAATACCCTGTTTGTTTGGGTTGATGAGATAAACATGGAAATCGTCATTTTTTTTTCTAATTGAAGTTGTTTTTGTATCGAAAATGAGTTTGTTAGATGATATATTCATGGGTTTTAGAAAAGTTTTGATCTTGATATGTGGGTTGATGTTATTTTATGCATCAATAAATTGCTAGAAATCGTAGAATTGGATCGCATAATGACAACCCCATGTTTGGTTTGCAGGATTGGATTGGATTGGATTGGATTTGGAAGGATTTGGATTTCAATTCCATTACAACCCTATGTTTGGTTTGAAGGATTTCTCGGATTTGAAATCTCGGGATTTCATTGAAATCCCTTAAAAAATAGGACAATTTGTGTAGTAGTTTCATCATCCATCCTGATCGCTTTAGGTTAATTAGTAGCTTTATTGTGGGTATGTTGACAGCAAGTTGTGTCTACTTATATAACAGTATTTTGGCATTAAAACCAACTCAAAATATTTCAAGATCAATGTTGTGACTTTTATAATGTATTAGCGAAAAACTTGATGAACTTAAGTCCTAAATACTGCTGTTAAGTGTATGAACAGAGCCCAGAATCCATAATGATATGTTGTTATTTTTTACAACATGTGACTGCTGTTATAACTGTATTGTGGCCTTAAATTTCGCTCCAAATCGACAACCAAACACATCTAGACTCAAATCTGAAATCTCTGACTCAAATTTAAACTTAGAAAATGTTTGTAATTTGATCTGTTAGAGAGACCACCTACCACTTAACAGACCACTTAACACTTAACAGACGGCTTATCACTTAACAGACCACTTAACACTTAACATACCACAGACCAGTTAACATACCACTTAACAGACCACTTAATAACCACTTAACAGACCACTTAACACTTAACAGACCACTTAATGTCAATTACTTAGTTTAGGAAGAATTGACCTTACAGAATTATTTTATTTGTTGTAGGCTGATCAGACATTGGTTCAAATACCAATTTTTTGTAATTTGGTAGCTTTTCCTTCTGTTCTTCCTCATCAAGAAACTCACATTTAAGAAGGGAAGAAAGCTCAAAGAACATTCTTGACGGAAGCGGGAGAAAATTTCATGTAATTGTATATATATAGATTGGTATACACACAATGAGTGCTGTTTCCGGGGTAGTATCGAGGCAAGTTTTGCCAGTATGTGGAAGCCTTTGTTTCTTCCGCCCAGCACTCACCACAAGGTCTAGGCAGCCTGTGAAGAGGTACAAGAAGCTCATCTCAGATATTTTCCGAGATCTCCGGTTAGTTTCCTTAATTCTTTCTTCAACTTCTGAAATATTATTAACATGGGAGTTGTTTTGTTTAATTCTATTCACTTAAAGAAGTTGTAACATTTTATATATATGATCTCAAAAAGGGCGAAGAAGCGAATGACCGGAAGATTGGGAAGCTTTGTGAATATGCTCGAAGAAATCCTTTACGTGTTCCGAAGGTACCTTTTGTGTTTGTAATGTAATTGAAGCGGTTTTTAATTAGACTAACAATGTGTTTTGTACTAATTATGCAATGTAGCCAATTTGTTTATTGTAGAACACATGTTTCAAAGTAGCAACTCATTAGGATATAATCATGGGACTTGTATTGATTAAGAAAGAAAACCTAACTCCTATCTGTATCATAAAAAAGAACTACTATAACATCTATCTTTGATTTAAATTAGCATGTGAAAGAATGATTAATTTATCATATTACTAAGTAGTAACTCATTTTCCCAATCTTACCTCCAGATCACAAGTTCTCTTGAGCATCAGTATTACAAGGAATTAAGAAACGAGAATTTTCGGGCTGCAAAAATTGGTATGTGTATTTACAGAAAACTATTGATCTCGTGTAAGGATCAAATGTGAGTTCACTCATACCTCTATAATCTTGTATATTTTCTCTATATGATGCATTTATGAAGATATGAGCATATTTTTAATCAATCAGATTACATTTGGGTTATTAATGTTATCAATGCCCATTAACAAGTGAATGTTGTGTTCTTTTTGGGCATCTTTGCACCAGAATAACCTCTTTGTCTGTGTATCAGGCCTCTTTTTGTAAATAGTTTGATAAGGGGCTGTTCAGTAAGAGCTTAATGGGTTGTATAAAGGATATGGCTTATTCGCTCAGCTATAAAAGTTGTTTGGTTGTGGCTTATTCACTCAGCTGGTGGCTTAATCGGTAAGCTTGAAAACACGAGTCACTTACACTCAGCCATTTTATTTCCCTTTTTACCCTTACTTCCCCAACTACCCAAAACCCCTAAAAGAAAAGAAGTTTCTCATCAGATTCTCCATCAAGCCCCTGTTCAAAGAGATGCTCCTCGTCAATCCACCTTCTCCATCGATTTCCTTTCCTATTGTTTCAATATATCGATTTTCTGGTTCGTTTTTATGATTCGACTTTTTGGTTCATAAGCTATGACATTTGTAATAGATGGTTCAATTTTTTGAATTTATAACTGGGTTAGAGCATAATTTTCAATCCCAGATCTTCTGTATATCGATTTCCTTCTGGTTCAAGACCCCATTTTTAATTAATTTTCAACGTTGGTTATAATTAATAATTCCATAGGTAGGCGCCTCCATCACTTGCAGAAAGAAAGAGGGACGGTGGAGAGGAGAGATGGAGAAAGGAGTTGAAATGAAAGATTTTAGGATTAAATTAAATAGTATATGAATTATTATGTTTCCAAAGTTTAACATGTTTGAAATTTTTTAATGTATCTGAAATGCTAATTATAGGATGCCAAACACTCTTTGACTTTGTAAATTGTCAGCAACTATATCTTAATATTTTTGTATTTTTCAGAAAGATGGAACGTACATGTTTAATTTGGAAGGTTTTGTCCGAATATTGCTCCTCACTTGCAATAGTTCTATATGTGACCTGTTCCGAGACGTTGTAATGCGCATACACAGCGTTTGTGAAGTTCACAATTTTTTATTGTTTACTTAATCTCTCCTAAATATTCTTTGTTGTTACTTTTATCTCTCCCAAGTATTTTTCCCTTGTCCTTGAATTCGACCATGCTGTAACATAAGCAAAAGATCCTTCTTTCCTTGATCGTTTCTTTCTTCTCGCAGAACTTGTAACAATTTTGAGTTCAATGATATATTAGTAGCAATGAATATGATCCTTTTAAACGGTGATTTGTTGGACAAAAAAGAGAGATAATATACAAGTGTTGGGTTCCGGTACCATTGATTAAATCAAAATGTAACTTGGTTTCGCATTCACTTTTCACATCAGGCGTTCATATGCATATTCAGATACAATGCTAGGATATGCAAACAACATCCTTACAGTTGATGATATCAAACTATGCATCTAATGTTCGATTTTTTGGCCGATTTTCACCGGTTTGTGTTGGATTGGTTATTGCATTCTGAAGTATTTTCATCTTTCAGTTATTCCTCTTCGGTTGAGAAGTTAGCTTTAATGAGACCTATGCATCAATTGAATTTTTTGAGACATATTTAGCTAATGCCTATTTGATAGAAATAATACAAAGCAGGTAGCAAGAGTAAGGATTTGAGTATTTGGTTATAAATTATGAGGACATGAGTTGAACAAGATTTTACATTCACATCCTAACCGTTTTTTCATAAGACCACAATGGTTTTAAAGTTCTTAATTCACGCAAATGAAAAACACTTTAGAAATCTTTTACACCCGCCGCATCGCGCGGGTACAGTAACTAGTTATTCTTAAACTTTAAAAACATCAAAGTTGATCGTTCCTTGTTTGTCAATTCCAACGGTTTTGATCCCTCTATTATATTTTATTAAATCCCTCTAGTCATTTTCACTATTTTTATTATGTTACAACATAAAAACATATTACATTCTTAATTTTAAATTGTAAAACAAAAATAAAATAAAAGAACAGAAACGGAAACGGAACGTCGTGGTTTCTCTTTTTTCTTTCTTTTTTGTTTCAAAATTTAAAGTTAAAATTATAATGTGTTTTTAAAATTTTAATATTAATATAAAACTTAAAAAACAGTTAAAACGACTAAAATACTTTTTATTTAATTAGATTTAACAAAAAGGGAAAAATTGAAAATGAATGAAGAATTTTAAGGGTTACCATTTTAAAGGAATCGCTGTATTGTTGTATGGGGACTTTGAACCGTCCTTTGGGAGGAGGGGAAAAACACAGAGCCGGTTAGATCTTCCGTAGCGGTCTCGGGCTCGGGTAGGGAGCGGGCTTGGGAGGGCTCTGGTACCGGGGGGGGGGGGGGGGGGTGGCTTGGGAGGCGGGTTCCAGCCCCGGGTTCCCCAACCCGATTCATCCCGCTGGTTTGTTTTTTTTTTAATTTTGTTTTTTTTTTAAATTTTGAAAATCAACGGCTATGCAACGGCTTTATCTTATTTTTATTTTATTTTTTTAATTTTATTTTCAATTTAATCACACTATATATATAATCCTAAAACCAATTTTATTTTTCACACAAAACAACTCTCTCATTCTCTCATTCTCTTCCATTCTCTTCCATTCTCTATATTTTAAACAATATGGATTCGCCACAACACGGTTCACCGACCGCATCATCATCATCCGTAGACACCGACGAGTTGTTGCATCTACAAAGGGAAATTTTTGTAGGCTTGGTTCGAGAGACTGCACAATTAATTTATGGTAGCACCGCCTCATCGTCAAGAAGAGAGAGGGCCACGAACATAGAAAGAGGTCGAGTAGCTGCAAACAACCCGGTTTATACACCGGATATGTTTAGGCGGCGGTTCAGGATGAGGAGGCAGCTATTCGAACGAATAATTGAAGATTTACAAGGACAGTATTCATATTTTACACTTCGGTTGGACGCATGGTACAAAAAAAGTTTTTCTCCGATACAAAAGTGTACTTCCGCTATTCGGCAATTGGCGTATGGAGTAGCTGCTGACGCACTTGACGAGTACATCCGTATGGGAGAGAAAACGTCACGAGATTGTCTGCACAAATTCTGCACATGTATTATTGAACTGTATGGTCAAAAATATTTACGCAAGCCTACTTTTATTGATATTCAGAAGTTGTACGCCGCACATGAAGCTAAACACGGATTTCCCGGCATGCTCGGAAGCATAGACTGTACTCATTGGGCGTGGGCAAATTGTCCGGTAGCATGGCGAGGTCAATTCATGAGAGGTGATCATGAGCACCCGATAATCATGCTAGAAGCAGTGGCCTCTCAAGATTTATGGATCTGACACGCATACTTTGGTGTTGTCGGTTCCAACAACGACATCAATGTTCTCAATCAGTCGCCCATCTTCAACGATGTATATGATGGAAAAGCACCCGACTGCCCTTTTGAGGTGAATGGAGCCACCTACGAGCACGGATATTATCTAGCGGATGGGATATATCCGGAATGGGCTACTTTCGTAAAATCATTTACGTGCCCACATAACCCTAAACGACAAAAGTTCAAGTCCGCGCAAGAAGCGGCACGTAAAGATGTTGAGCGAGCTTTTGGCGTGCTTAAACAACGTTGGCATATACTTCATAACCCGACACGCGGATGGGAACCGACAAGATTGGGAAACATTATGTACGCTTGTGTCATATTACACAATATGATACTCGAAGACGAAGACCATGCTATTTGTGGTGGCGATGAAAACGACCTTTTCACGGATGATATCGAAACCCAAATCAGTGAGGAACAACGCGCGGCAAATGTTCGAGAAGTCAAAAACCGGGACACTCATAATAACCTTCGGTCGGATTTGGTCGAACATATTTGGCGTATCCAAGTTCCCAACAATGACGACGAGTAGATTATTTATTTTGTAATTTTTAAATTTATTTTGTAATTCTTATTTTTAATGAATGATATGAATTTTTATTTTTATTATTTATCTTATTTTTATTTATTAAAAAATATATAAATATTTTTATTTTGTTAAATAATTAAATGTATAAATAAAAGAATTAAAAAAATGAGGTGGCAAGAGGGTTTGAGGGTTCCGCTACGCCACTTTAGGGTAAGGAGAGGGTAAGGAGAAAAGCTGATGTGGCGCTGAGGTGGCTTGAGGGCTTGAGGGTTCCAATACGGATGGCCTTAGGCCATGCGTAGCGGTAGCGGGTAAGGCATCGGGTAAGGCTGAGGTGGCTAGCGGGTAGGCGGGTAAGGGGTACGGGGGAGCGGATAGTGGGGAGCTGGTTCGGGAACCGATGGAAACCTGGCCAATTTTAATGATTTTTAATTCAAATTTACACTTTCAATCCTTATACTTATTTACTAAATTTACTTTATACCTTTTACTTTCATTATTTTAATTTTACATTTAACATATATAATCGTTTATTAACTAAAACACGTTAAAAAAATAAGTTTTAATTTTAACAAGTTACACCATTATACCGCCTCTTCGATACGTTCGAAATGAGCCCAACATTGAATTTTTTTGGATTTATATATTTTAATATATATCATATAAACTACATAAAATTATTTTTTATATTTAAAATTCATATTCTTACGGGAGATGTTTTGAAGGCTACTTTAGCGAAGAAAGATAGAATTAGAAAATTACATAATTTTTAATATTAATTTTTAGTGTTTTGTATTTTATAATTTTTAATTTTTTAATGAATGATATGAATTTTTATTTTTATTTTTTATCTTATTTTTATTTATTAAAAATATATAAATATTTTTATTTTGTTAAATAATTAAATGTATAAATAAAAGAATTAAAAAGGATGAGGTGGCAAGTGGGTTCATTGGGTACTGGTACTCCACTTTTGGGTAAGGATTGGGTAAGAGAGAAAAGTTGATGTGGCGCTGAGGTGGCAAGTGGGTTCAAAGGGTACGGGTACTCATGGCCTTAGGCGTGCTTTGATTTTCTTGAAATTATAAACATCGTCAATGAAAGATTGTGCATCGATCAATTGTAAATTATGCTTCAAAATTTGTAATTAAGACTTTTATAAAAATTATGCATAAAAATGTAGTACCATATGTTTTTATAGGTTGTTTTTAAGACTTTTTAAAAAATTATGCATAACGATGTAGTATCATACGTTTTATAGGTTGTTTTTAAGACTTTTTTAAAAATTATGCATAAAAATGTAGTATCATACGTTTTATAGGTTGTTTGTAAGACTTTAAGGGTCTGTTTGTTAGCAGTTTAATGAGCTTAATGGGACACATAGCTTATTCAGTCAGACTGTTTGGTAGTGGCTTAATGATATAAAAGTGACTTATTTATTAAGCTTTTAGGAGAGAGCTTTATGCAGAAAATTAAGTTTTGTCCAAACCAGTATCTCCCAATTAAAAAACATGGTTCTTCCATCTATGAAAACACCATACCAAACAAAAACCTTTACAATCTATACAGACAGATTAATCCACACAGACAACTTTATTCATACAGGACTTAATGGAAAACCAACCAAACAACCCCTTAGACCATTATGCTTGAAAGTGTAGTACTTTATGCTTAAAGATTGTTTTTAGGACTTTTGATCAATATGTTTTATAAGGCCATGCGTACCCCAGAGCGGGCACCTGCGGGTTGGGCTGAGGTGTAACCGCCGGGTTAGGCGGGTTCCGGTACACACACCGCCGGGTTCGTGCGGGTTGGGCACCCCCGGGCTCCAGCGGCTTCCCCACCCCGCTCATACCCGCACGAGATTGTCTCACACCATCAGCTTTATTTTGTATTTTTATTTTTATGTGGGTTCAAGAGAGGTTCAAAAGGTTGGGGTACGGGATTTGTGGGTTCAAAAAGGTTCAAGAGGGTTCAAAGTGGAAAGCTGATGTGGCGCAGAGGGTTCAACAGGTTGTGAACCTGGGGTACGCATGGCCTAAGGTAGTATAGATGATTAAAGCGGTTAGAAATAAATAAATTTGAAGAATTAAATCCGGGTTTTTATAGTTTAAAAACTATAAAAATTGCAAGTGATTGAAATTAAAATTGAACTTTATTTCTTTATAAAATAGATTTTTATTCTTTCTGAAAGGCATAAAATAGAAATATTTTGGGAAATTATTAAAATTACTCCGTATAAATTTGCTCTAGAATTAAAGATAAAAACCGCCACAGTTTCTTAAAAACAATATTGAAAGTAAATAAAATTTGATTTTAAAATTCGATTGAAAACGGAAATTCTTGATTTCGGAAATTATTGGATTTCTTTAAATTCTCTCGAACGATTTCTCTTCCATTGATGGATCTCTGGATCGAAATCCAATCAATCCTTTATATACTGAATCGTCGAGTTCCATTACTCACATCATCGGTAAAGTTTGTTGGTGTTGAATCTCCGGCTACCGGCGAGTTCATAAATCACCGGCGGAATTCATCATCATGAGTTCCACCGCCGGCGATCCTCAATCACCACCGGCAGATGTTCGTCCGCCACCAGTATCTGTCGACGACGACAAGAACGATGAAAATGAAGGATCCGCTGATCACGACGATACGAATATTGTTGAAGATCAGGATGAGAAGAGTACTGTTGCGTTGCAAAATTCCGTGATATTGACGAAAATTGATCTCCTAGGGTTTGGAAACTCCGATACGGCGGTTAACGGCGGCGCTACTGACGCAACGGCAGGAGGAAAATCGAAAGAGTCGGTGCAGATTTCGCCGGATCGGATGAGAGGAGGGGAGAGTTATCGATACGAAGAGGTTTTGGATTTCCCGCCAGATTTATCGAGTTTGAACATAAACGGTAACGGACGGCAGAGATTCGATCTGGTGACAGTTAGGGAGAATGGACGGTTACAGATGTTTATGGTGCCGAATCGGTGGCCTCAACTGGTGAAGAGTCCTCTGAGAGATGGTCGATTGAAGATGTGGCTATTGGATGATGATCCACGTGGCGGAGAGCAAGAATCGACGGTCAAGATGATCGGAAAGTTGACTAACTGATAACTGATGTAGAATCATCCACAAAATTATCGCCATTGATGCAAACATTTGGTACGTATACCTTCCAAGCTTTATTACGGTATCTCCAACAAATTCCTCAAAATTTCTTTAAAATACAGACCCTCCCAGAAAAGAAAAAAAATACATCTATCTTCAACAAATTATAATATTAAAATATTTTTTTTGAATAAATAATATTAAAATAGTATTTCCCTCTCTAAATATTTATTTTTAAAGATTTCTATTGGTATTTTCATCTGATAATTATTTTTTGGGTATCTCCATATTTGGAGAAAAGCTCGTTCTTTCTCCTACTTTCTCTATTTTGAAGATAATTTTGGGAAAACTGTTGGAGCAAAATTATAGTTCAAAATTCTCGTATTCTCTATTTTCTCCAAAATAAAGAAGCTGTTGGTGATGCTCTTTAGATTTTCAAAGATGATAAAATATCTTTTCTTATAATTTTCTTTTTTGCAGTTACTCATAATATATTTATCGAAGAATTATGGGAGTTTTGACAGAGGATTGAGTTTTCTTTAGAGGATGAAATGTTATGGTTTTGTTTTTTCATACAATATTTCTTATAAAAAACCATTTGTCGCAGAATTCTGCAGACTTATTTCCGTTCCACTAATAAAATTAAAATATTATCATATATTTTATTCATTTTAAATTTATTTAAATTATGTTTACGCGCTCTCTTTGACGAAGGATCGTATGAGAAGTTGAGTTAACGGTGAGAGACGTGAGAAGTGGATTTGTACCGTTGATCTCAAGCCCTCCCATGATTGCGGCTTAGAAGAGAATTGATTCGGCACATCTTGGTGCATCTCATCCTAACGTGCGTCTATTTCTCATCCGATGTTTGATAACCACTTCACCGTTAACTCAACTTCTCACCGGATGACCGGAACCCAACCCTTCTCTCTTTTATCCATCCGTCCCAATTTAAGTGTCTACATTACTATTTTTGTTTGTCCCAAAATAAATGTCTACTTTCAAAAGTAAATTATCACTTTCCCATTTTAAGCTTAATTATGTGATCGAGAAATTTTCTCTTTATATAATTAAGGGTAAAATTGTATTTTGATTAGTTAAAAAGTGTAATAATTATGCATTTCTAAAACTGTGAACATTTATTTTGGGATTATTTTGGGATGGAGGGAGTATATATTTATATAGTTGATGAAAAAAAGTAAGATAGAATTTGGGATATAGTTGATTGAATTCTTGTTTGTTATTGAATTCTTGATTGAAAAAAATTAACATCTTTTTCATTTAAATCTAAAAATATAGAGTAAATTACATTTTTGGTCCCTGTGGTTTGTTGAAAATTTCTATTTTCATCCTTATGCTTTTAAAATTGCAATTTTCATCCCTATGATTTATAATTCATCACCTTTTTTGTCCTTATGGTTTAAATTCTATTGCTATTTTCATCCCTATGGTTTGTAATACTTTTCCATTTTAGTCCTTCATACTTAAAAGTAGTATTTTGGATTTAGGGACCAAAATAGAAATGAATTGCAAACCATAGGGACGAAAATCGAAATTTTGAAACCATAGGTATGAAATCCGCAATTTTTAGCAAACTACAGGGATGAAAAACGAAATTTACTCATAAATATATATTGGCTAAGATTCTTCATTCAGATTAAAGGTTCTACATATATATATATATATATATATATATATATATATATATATATATATATATATATATATATCTGTTTGGTAGTGACTTAATGATATAGAAAGGAGCTTTTTCAGTAAGCTTCTAAGGGGGCTTTATGCGGAAAGCTAAGTTTTTTTTCCAAGCCTGTCATCCCGATTAAAAAATACGCTCTTTCCATCTACGGAACAAAAAACTTCACAATCTATGCAGATAAATTAACCTACACATACAACTTTATCCATACAGAACTAAAGGAAAAATCAATCAAACAACCCCTAAATACTATCCCGTTAAGAACATGTTTTCTTGTTCACATGTCAAGGGCTGGTAGGTTTTGCATGTCAACAATTCCGTTTAACGACTTTCAAGCTTTCTCAATATCCACTTCAAAGCATCGATTGCTTTTGAGAAAACGTGCAAATGTAGCTACCCGAACCATTATCGACTTTGACAGCGTATCTCCGTCGAAATTCCAAGTCAAAACAGGAGTCCTCTTTAACACTCTTCAAGTTGCAAAGTGCAAACCCTTTCTTTAAGAATGCGTGGATTAACAAGTAAGAACATCGCCAACAAATAATCTAAATTTTTTCTAAAATTGAGAATCAAAAGTTAAACTCCCTACAACAATACACAATAGATTCTGTATTTTAAATTTTTTAACATTAATTATATTATTAAAATATTATATATATTCATCAACCCAATGCTTTACAATAAAGATCTTTATAGAATATAATGATACCTTTCAACCTCATTGGTGGAAACAATTAAAATAATATTTCTAGCTTCTCAATATTGAGTTTTAGAGATTTCTCCACATTTGGAGATTTGTAGCTTCTCTTCCTTGTTTTCTCTATTTGAGAGAACATTTTAGAGTAGCTGCAGGAGCAATCTAATCTAAAAAATCTCTATTTTAAAGTAGTTGTTGAAGATGCTCTAAGGGGCTGTTTGCCTGATGCTTACTGGGTAAGCGCTTATGGACAAGAGTCACAATCCTGACTCACCTTATCGGGTAACATTCTCAACCATTTTATCAAAATGGATTGTCGGTAAACATATTTTGTCCACTAAGTGCTAACAGGTAAGAGCATTTTTTTCAGCTACACATAACTGTTTGGTAGCGTCTTAATGTTATAGAAAATGACTTATTCAGTAAACTTATAGGAGGGAGCCTTATAAAAAAAACCAAATTTTTTTCATACCTGCCCCTCCCAACTAAAAAAAACCCGCTCCTTCCATTTATGAAAAAACCCTCTCAAGTCTCAAACAAAAACCTTCTCAATCTATACAGACACTTCTCAATCTATACAGACAGATTAATCCCTCACTTATCACGTAAGATTCTCGGTCCTTACCATGCTCACTCAGTAAAATTAGTGACACGTGACAATCGGTTACCCAGTAATCGTTTCGTAAATGACCCTAGATCATATTTCAAGAACAGAATTGGAAGGGAGACTGCATGCAACAATTAAATACAGAGTGAGTGGTGTAATCTAGATTACAAATTTAGTCCTCCATATATGCTGGATGAATATAGTACACTACACATGTTGCAAGATTAATCAACATGACAGAAAGTTCAAACAAGAACAGTAACAAAGTAAAAGAATAAGAAAACAGCCAAACCACGTGCAAATTCACATGTGAATTTTACACTAACGGTCAACACAAGGGTGTGCGTGCTGGATGAATCACATGTGAATCGACCGTTTTCTTATTCTCTTATTTTGTTCCTGTTCTCGTATGAAACCCGACTCTAATCAACATACCCTAATATTTAAACATCAATTAATTAATTAATCAATAAATCTCTTTAATTCCTCTTAAAAAATGAAGGAGAAAAAAAAACTTGCCTTGGATTTCTTTCAATCAGGGTTTGTGTATTCTAGCAGCATGTGTGGTGACCTGTATATTTTTACCAATGTCCAATATAAAACCTCCTCTACTACCAGCTCCCCCTCAGCTCTAGCAGCATATATATCCTCACAAATTGCGATCAACCTACACACCAAAACCACCCACATAAACGGTGAAAAATATTACTTTTTCCGTCCCAAAATAAATGTTCACAATTAAAAAGGCATACGGTTTCAAGAATGTGTAATCATTGCACTTTATAATTAACAAAAAGACAATTTAACCCCTAATTATAGAGAGAAAAGTTTTCTCCATCTTATAGTTAAGGACTTAAGGGTAGAATGGGAAAGTAGACTGTTACCTTTGAGAGTTTATATTTTTTTTGGGACGGAAAAATACGACAAATTTGACTTGTTGACTTGATCTTGTAAAATTTGCAAATGTGGACACCCATTAACGAATTATTTACGGCAAAGTGGACGATAGACTTGACATACATGCCATCGAATGTTAAAACTTTGCTACTCCCTCTGCCGCTACACAAGTGTCCACATTCTACTACTTTAATCTGTCCCCCCCTCTTTCAAAAGTAAGTCCCTATTTCCAATTCTACCATTAATTATTAATGGGATAAATTAACTACTCACTCTTTTGTAAAGGATAAAATTGTCATTAAATTAACTAAAATGTGTAATAATCACACATTCCTAAAACTATGCGCATTCTTCATTGTGGACACTTATTTTGGGACGGAGGGAGTATATAAAATAATTTCTTTGAAACATTATTACATTGATTAAGAAAAAAAGATTATTTATTACGACAAAAATGAACTATGCGAAACTACATTGAATTTTAATGCATTTTGCGCAAAATATTATTGTGGTTTGTTTCTTAGAGCATCCACAATGAAGCTTTCTGGAGAGCTTTTGACCACCTAAACTTGTGGAAAAGCTAAAAAAACATAAGGTTTTTCTTCTTTGGCTTGTGGGTCCCATTTTATTTTTGGAAAAATGCTCAAAAGAAAGTGTATTAATAAATTTTGCACAGGTGTAGATTTAATGTTAGAATTAATTAATTGTATGTAGGGATTTGTTTAGAGAGGGTACCTGTCGCAAGAGGGAAGATTTTCAAATGGGATTCTCATCCTCAAGTCAGAGCACTGAAGCCTTATGAAGCGACCAACTGCTAACACAAACGTAATGTAGAGACCCCATATACTGGATTTGCTCAGTGTCTCCCCAAGAAGCCCCTCTTACATTCGAAAAGAAAATCATCAATAATTAATTTGTTAATTATTTTATATATGTTACTACTATATATATATATATATATAGAGAGAGAGAGAGAGAGACGAAGGATCGTGTGAGAAAAAGAGTTAAAGTGAGAAGCGTAAGAAGGGATTTGGACCCTTGATCACTTTTAATCTCACTCCCACGCCCCACCCATGAATTGCGCTTCTCACAGGAATTGATCCGGTGCACCTTACCTCTTTTGATCTTCAATTAGGATTGATCCAAGGTGGAGATCCCTTCTTACCCTTCTCACCGGAACTCAACCCTATATATATATACACACACATATATCTACAGGTTCCAGGAAAACCACAAAAAATAGAAAACTAACCGAAGCATCCTAATAACAAATCGTTTGCTCAGTATGCACACATGCATAGAATCCAAGAAACCTTTTCAATTACGTTTATGCATATGTGCATACCGGACAAATGAATGATTATTAAGATGTTCCTCAATATGTTTTTTTTGTGGTTTCACCTTGAACCCAACCGTATATATATATATATATATATATATATATAGAGAGAGAGAGAGAGAGAGAGGCATAACTAAATGAGAACGTCAAAAAAGGTCGAGAACCGTTAGAACCATAATCATGTGTTGTTTTCAAGCTGTGAAACAATGCATGTGAAACTATATGGTTGTTTCACAATGTGAAACAAAAAAATACACATTAAAAATAATCACACGTTGAAACAATCTTGCATTTTTCACATGTATCGGTTCACAACGATTACTTTACTGGTTCTCAACCTTTTTGTGGTTCTCATATGCTTCCATTTCAAGCAAGACTTACGTGGTGTTTCCTCTGAGACGACGATGGCCTTGGGGCCCATCAAATCTCCACACACACTTGAATTGAACCAACTAATATCGAAAAACGACCACCATTCTGAATCCCCACGACGATTTAGGAGAAGCTTTGCGTCCACACCACCTGCCTGTACGTAAGATAACAGCATTTGGCATTCTTAAAACTTCACAGGTTTGACGGATCTTTTCAACAAGCGCAAAGTCTGTCTTAGTTCCTATTTAAATATTTTTTCTACTTGATTTTTTTTTCTATTTTGTACCTATTTTGACCGATAACTTGCTCATGT